>NW_020718925.1:0-16540 GCF_900518725.1 Notechis scutatus
ACAGGGAGGAAGAAGGGGGAAAAAGGCCACGAGGGCATTAAACAAGAAAAAGAAATGGTTTTTTAGGGATAATGGGTAATATAATTTGGTTTTAAAAAGATTCTGCAAGGTACATATGATAGTATTGTAGTATTTGTATTAAAAATAGAAAATTATAACTTTATAAGATCTGAGTAAAGACTAAAATATTAAAGGATTAATAATGGTAGAATTTAAGATTTAATAAAATAAGGTTTAAAATATTTAGTTTAAATGTAGAGCTTAATTGATTATTGCGTGGATGTTAGTATGAATATATTATTGTGATACTTGCTTTTGAAATAGATAATTGGAATGTTAAGAGATTTAATGTTTGATGATATATTTAACTATGTTATGGATTCACTATTTTTTCTCTCTTTTTTTTGTAAGTAGTATGTACTAAGCAGAATCAGATAGGGAATTTGGAGTTACCTTAAATGTTAATTTAGGGGTGCGATGGAAAGGCATCATACTTTGATTTGTGATTTCAGGAGAAATTCTTTTATTTTACTATGGGGAATGAAATATATAGACAATTGGAAAATAATGGACAAAGGATAGAAATATAATTATTTAAATTAAGTTAATAAACAAAATAGAATTAAGAAGAGAGGAAAGCGGGGAGAAGCTATAAAGAAATTACAGAATGGTAATTAAGATAGGTAATGGCATATAAGATGAATATGAATTTAATTGAAGTCCATACAAAGAGTGGTAATCCGGGGCCAAGCTACTTTTTTGAAAAAGAAGTTTTATTTTATGTGTTTTGTGTGTTATTGTCTATCTGAGATCTAGTAAAACCTTGGAAGAAAGCGGGAGGAGAATAATTGCAAACAAGACAGAGGGAAATATGAATATGATGATTAAATTCAATGAGAAGAAATATTAAAATCACATTGTATAAAATATTGTATTATCTGCCTTGTAAAAATTTACAAGGGAAAGAGGTTCAATGTGTATAAGGTTTATGTTTTGTTTGTCTTCAAAAACTAATAAAAATTTGTTTAAGAAAAAAAAAAAAGAAGAAGAAGAAGGGAACCACTACAATGTAAAGAAGAGAAAGAATCTTCATCAGCATATACAATTAGAAAATGTTTTAATTGTGGAGGAAAAGGACATTTGGCTAGATTCTGCAAGAAAGCAAAAAGCCAAAAAGCCAGCCAGAATGCTAAGAAGCATAAAAAGAATAAAGAATGCTTAGAGTTAGCCATGTATAGCAACGAAACTGTGAATAGTAATTTATGGGTGGTAGATAGTGGAGCATCGCACTGCATAATGAAAGATAAGAAAAAATTTGTTAAGATGTCCACGAGTTCACAGCAGATATCGTTAGCTAATGGATGGAAACTTAAAGCTAAAGGTGAAGGTATAGCATATTGTTCTTGCATAAAAGAAAATGTAAAAATGTTATATATACCACAGCTTAAGTTTAATTTGCTTTCGGTTAGAGTTTTGGTTAAACTAGGTTATGTAATTACCTTTAAAGGAGACAATTGCATAATTGAAAAAGAAGGTAAAAAAGTTACTGCAACTTTAAGAGGTGAATTGTATGTGTTAAATGATAATTTAGAGGTGGCTAACACAGTTTATAATAATGTTAAACCTCATAATGAGTGCATACATCTGTTACACAGATGTTTGGGGCATATAAATTTTAAAATACTTAAACAAACGGTAGAACTATCTAAGGGTATAAAACTGAAACCTTGCAGTAAGTATTTGCACTGCAATTCTTGTAGTCAAGAGAAAAGCAAGGTGATACCAGCAAATAGAGTTAATGGATTTAAAACAAAGGAGCCTCTAGAGGTAGTATTTGCTGATATTATAGGTCCTAAAAAACCAAGTGTAAGAGGTGCTCGATATATACTAAGTATAATGGACCATTATTCCAGATATGGTTTCTGTTATCTAATGAAAAGCAAAACGGAAACATATCAAAATTTCTTTAATTGGCTTAAATTCGCAGAAAGAAAAACTAAAAGGAAATTAGTTACACTTATTACTGATAATGGTATGGAATTTACAAACAATAAATTCCAAAATAAACTGAAGATGGCAGGTGTTGAACATAAAAAGTCTGCACCATATAGGCCACAACATAATGCCTTTATAGAGAGACGAGGCCAAACATTACAAGCAATGGCTCGTACTATGATGTCAGATTCAGGATTACCTGAAACTTTGTGGGGAGAAGCAATAATGTGTGGTAATCATATATTGAATAATGTTGTTAACTCTACAACTGGTGAATTACCATTCACACGGTGGCACGGCAGAAAACTTGATCTAAGCTACATGCACACATTTGGAGCACCAGCATGGGTGCATATCCCTACACAACTGAGAAAGAAAGGGCAACATAGGGCTAAAAGGTTATTTTTTGTAGGTTATGGATCTAACCACAGATCATACAGATTCTGGGAACAAGGTACATTTAGAGTTTACTGTAGCGCTAGTGCACAATTCCTGGAACATGTAGGATGGGAAAAACTGGAACAAGATTCAAATAAGGAAGTAATTATAGAACCCTACAAAAGACAAAAAGAAAAAATCAGTAATAAGAAGAGTTCAATTAAAGAGGAAGTAAAGGAAGAGCATATAGGACCAGAACAGGAAGAAATACCAAAACAGGAAGAAATAGATAATCAGGAACAGGTAGTGCATGAAAGTCCACCTGTAAGCCCTGTAATACCTAGATGTTCTACACGTGTAACCAGACCACCTGGTAGGTATCAAGCAAGTATAGTTTGCCAAGTTAGTAAAGTTCCAACTAGTGTTGAAGAACTTAGGATGTATCCTGCAAAGGATCAGGAGAATTGGCAAAAGGCAATGGAAAAGGAGTTAAATTCATTAAAGGAAATGAAAGTTAATGAAGATGCCAAATTACCTCCAGGTGAAAAGTCCATTGGTTGCAAATGGATATTTAAGTTAAAAACTGGTAAAAATGGGACTGTTACCCATAAGGCTAGGTTGGTAGCTCAAGGATTTAATCAAACTGGGACTTCCTGTTTGCGAGGCTTCGGCGGCGGCAGGGTTCCGCGATCCAGCGCGATCCCTGCCGGGCTCATCGACTAGGTTCCCCCGATCCACTTGGATTTGGGGGATATAGCTGCCCTGTAGGGGCTGCTGAAGACAGGGGGGATCTGGAAAGGGGGTAGGGGGTGTCGCAGACCCCCTCCCCAGCCAGCTAAACCCCCTTTTCCCTAGGCGGAGGAGCAGCGGTCAGCAATGGCTGCCTCAAAGAAACCTGCAGACGGATAAGAATGTGCAGGAGGAAGAGAATCGGAGAATCGTGAGAGTTGCCTATGGTCCGGGATAAATTTGCTAAGCAAGGAACCTCCGGGGATCGGAGAACTGTTGGAGAAGTTGCTACATTGTTTCCAGAGAGAGTTACAAGCCGCGGATAGAACTCTTAAAGGGAAAGTTTTTTTTTTCTTCACTCTCCTTCCTAACGTGACAGCTGTGGAACAGTAAGAGAAATCTGAAAATCCAGGTAATTAAACACTGAAGAGATAAGGATTTCTGAATGATTTTTTTCTTTCTTAAAAAAAACTTTTAAAAACTTTTCTTTTTTTACGCTGTGAGTGGGAAGGGAGAGTGAAAGCTGGACTATAATTTGGAAATGAGGAGTATGCCTGGAATTTTAACGAGATATAAATATTAACAAGGCTTCTGAAGATATATATTAAATGCAACTTTGTGATCCAATTTTAACCCCAGAAAGAGAAATTGAGGAAGGAGAAGGTGCCTAAAGAAATGATCTACTTGGACTGCTTGGTGATTTTATTACTTTTGAAAATTATCTTTGATTAAAAACATCTGGGTGGTTGTTTGGGAAAACTTTTCCTCTTCACAATGACATCATTTGTGGATGATTTGGAACTATTACATCAAAAAATTCAAGAGGAAAAGCGAGAAGGGAAGGATGTTTTTGATACTCTGTGTCAGTATTTAGAAATGGCGGTCTATGCTTACGTGGAAGGGATTGAATACCAAGAAGATTTGGAGGAAGAAGAAGCCATCTTGGAGGAACAAGTCACTTTGGCTGGGCAAAGAAAGGAGAAGGAGAAAAAGGAAAAAGAGACTTTAAGATCTGTAAAAGCAATCCAAAAAAAGAAAAATAAGATGAAAAGGAGGTATTATGTTAGAAAACTGCAGAGAGGAGGAAGCTGGAGAGGAAGAGAGGTGGAGAGACGAAGGGGTAATGAGGACAGAGAGAAGAACAAGCAAGGGAGAAAAGGGATGAGAGGCCTCAGTAGTAGAGAGCAAGATGTAAAGAAACAAATCTTTTTTAGAGACAATGGGTAATCTTATTGATGAAGGGATTCTAAAGGTAAACAAGATTGTTTTTATATTTGTACTTAGAAATAACTTTTAGAAGGTTGGAAATAAAGTGTAATTTAAAATGTGGTAAAATATTTAATATAACTTAGTGAAATTGGTGTTAAGGAAAGGGGAACATTTTATGAAATAAAGATTGGAGACATGATGTGGGGGGGGGGAATAACTGGAAAATATAACTATTATTAAAAAGATATGATATTAAATTGAATGGATAAAATGGTTAAGGTATAAAAGAATGTTGGGGAGAGGAGGAGAAGGAGGATTACCTTAATGAAATAATGATTTAAAATATGTGATGTGGGGGAGAATAATTGGAAAGTAGGTCCTCCCACAAAAGTATGTTAATTAATTGAAAAGCAATGTGCTAAGTTTTTTATGTTATAAAAGAATATGAATATTAATGAATAGATTAGTTCTGGTAGTGATAATATTGTATAATTCTTGAATGTACCAAGCAGGATCCCAATGTAAGTTAGGTGTTTTATATTAAATATTATAAATGTAGAGGAAAGAGGTAAAGGCGTTATACTCCAATTAGTGGACAGGAGAAGTTTTATTTTTTATTTTAAGGAAGAAAGCAAATGGATAGCTGGAAATAAACAGACAAAGAATAATAAATATTATGATTTGAACTGAGATGAGATGAATAAAATAAAATTAAGAGAATTTAAGAGAGAAAAGAAACTATATATAAAAGTGAAGATGGTAATAAGATATGAATGACATATAAAATGAATATGAATTTGAAGTTGTGTCTGTATAAAGAGTTTTGACCCGGGATTGAGCAACCTTCAGAAAAGATGATTTTTTATTTTCTTTATGTCATGTCTTATGTTATATGTGTTTGTGTTTGTTTTTAAAATTAATAAAACTTGTTTTTAAAAAAAGGATTTAATCAAACTGCATGTGATTATGATGAAGTATTTGCACCAAATTTAAAGGCAATAACCTTGAGAGCAGCATTAGTGTGGGCAGCTAAGAAGAATTATATTATAAACCATTTAGATGTGGAAACTGCCTATCTGCATGCACCATTGCAGCACACTATATATTTAAGAAAACCAGTAGGTATTAAAGATGATAAAAATAATAATGACTGTTGGAAACTGAAAAAGAGTCTCTATGGATTGAAACAATCTGGTTATGAATGGAACCAATATATTGTAAAGGAGTTAAACAATATAGGATTTAAAGCAGGTTTAGCTGATCCATGTTTATTTAAAAGAGAGACAAATGGAATAGTATCATTATTATTGTTGTTTACAGATGATATTGCTTTAATAACGAAGACTAATAATGAAGCTAGTGAGATAATATCATTATTAAGTAAGAGAATAAAATTAAAGCATTTAGGAGAAATAAGACAGTATTTAGGATTGACAATAAACAAAACCAATAGTGGATTTAAGATATCACAAGAAGATAAAATATACCAATTGCTAAAAATGTATAAAATGGAACTTTGTAAACCGGCAAAAACTCCAATGAGTCAGGAATTTTGTCGTACTGATGCTCAAAGTTCAAAATTCGATAAGACTATTTATCAGTCATCAATAGGTAGTTTATCATATATAAGTAATTGGTCAAGGCCAGATATTGCTTATGGAGTTAATCAACTGGCAAGATTTAACAATGAACCAAATGAACGTCACTGGCAAGCGCTAAAGCGAATATTAAGGTATCTTAAAAAGACAATGCACTATGCATTGTATTTGGAGCCAAAAGATGATTTGATTTTAAGTGCATATGCTGATGCAAGTTTTGCAACAGATATAAAAACCAGAAAATCAACTTCAAGCATGGCTATACTATTAGGTAAAACACTGATTGGTTGGAGGTCAATTAGACAGCAACATTTAAGTATGTCCACAATGGAAGCAGAATTTTCATGCTTATCATTATTATGTACTGATTTAATTCTGTATAAACAGTTGTTGTTAGATATGGGAATAACTGTTAAAGATGCCATTGTCGTGTATGAGGACAATCAAGCAGCCATAAGGTTGGCTACAAATATTGCTGTAAAGACTAGATCTAAGCACACTGACCTTAGATATTTGAATGTTAGACAATCTGTAAAAAATGATTTGATAAGATTGGAATACTGCATAACTGATGAAAACATTGCAGATGGATTTACAAAAGCCCAAGGTGCAGTAAGGCAAAAGGAAAATTGTGAAAACTATGGGTTGAATTTGTAAATAGATATATATGTTATTATATTACCCAAAAGGGGGAGAATGTTAGGGATAACATTGGTTACCTAACTTAGTTTGGGTAAAATAATATATAAACTATGTGAATTTAAGTGTCTGTATCACTTTAAACTGTAAACCAAGTATTTTGGGTGCGGTTGTAAAATCACCATAAGAGGGAGCAAGAGAGCTCACTGTTTGCCGGCTTTTACTGGATTGCTGACAATGATGGATTGATGGTGATAACTGCGTGTGTTTGCTGAGAGAAGAAAAGAGGTTTGATTTTGCTCCATATCTCTGACTGCAAAAGAGATATATCACTGGACTGATTGTTTGTGAGTTTAAACGACCTCTTTTTCTACACTGGACTTTGCAAACTGAATAACCCCCGGACTGACTGAACTTAGTGTATGACATATGGACTGTTTGACTATGCTATAACTCTTGCTGGAATAAAAACTATTTAACTTGCACAGTGTATCTGTCTTACTGAGTGTAAGCTACTACAATGTTTTTATCTCACACATATCTGCCTGTCTGCTAGACTGCAGTTGCACGTTCTGCTAGGGTGTGTATCCCTAACAGTAAAGGTTCCCCTCGCACATATGTGCTAGTCATTTCCGGCTCTAGGGGGCATTGTTCATCTCCGTTACAAAGCCAGCGCTGTCCGAAGACATCTCCGTGGTCATGTGGCTGGCATGACTAAATGCTGAAGGTGCATGGAATGCTGTTACCTTCCCACCAAAGTGGTTCCTATTTTTCTACTTGCATTTTTACATGCATTCGAACAGCTAGGTTGGCAGAAGCTGGGACAAGTAACTGGAGCTCACTCGGTTATGAGATGCTAGGGATTTGAACTGCCAAACTACCTACCTTTCTGATCGACAAGCTCAGCATCTTACCCACTGAGCCACCGTGTCCCTTCTTAAAATTCTGTAGGAGTAGGAAGATACAGTTCCCCCCCCCCCCAAATATTGGGCTAGGAATGGGGGTTGTCAGCTGTGAGCTTATGATGTCTGGTGCCTAGGGGTAAGGATATGATTTTAATTACATTTTATGGATTGTTGTGAATTGATATGAGTGATATATTAGCTTTGCAAATTTTTTATTTATTTATTTATTTATTTGATTTGCCAATTGTTTACAAGATAATAAGTATAAGTGTATACATAGTTGTGAATACATGAAATGGGTACATATAAGAAAAATAAAAGAATAAGAGAAACAATAGGACAGGGATGGTAGGCACGTTGGTGCGCTTATGCACGCCCCCTACAGACCTCTTAGGAAAGGGGTGAGGTCAATAGTAGACAGTTTAAGGTTAAAGTTTTTGGGGTTTGGGGAAGAAACCACAGAGTCAGGTAGAGTATTCCAGACATTGACCATTCTGTTGCTGAAGACGTATTTTCTGCAATCAAGTTTGGTGTGGTTTACCTTGAGTTTGTGTCTATTGTTTGCTCTTGTATTGTTATTGTTGCGTTCTGAAAAGACTGAGCTGAAGTCTTCACTCCGGTCCGTGGTTCCCGTGGGAACACAGACTGTTCCTATTGGCTGATGTGTTTCACAGCTGACTATAAAAGGAAGCTGTCAAACGGCATCAGCTGTTGCCTGCGAGCTGGCTGCCTTGTTAGTGCGGCAGTCGCAGCAACCCTTTATTGTTTCAGTAAAGTTAAAACTGAAGTTTGCTCCGCATTCACCTCATTTATTCTGCCACTCCACCACACTGGCGACGAGGGCGGGATACATATAAGAGCAAAGAATCACTGAGCAAAGTCACTACAAAAATAGCCAAAGCCACTACCGAGCTGTATGTCACTTTAAGAGCTTACTGTCACTATTCGTGAGCTCGAATTTCAACTTTCCTCAGAAGAACCGCCACCGCTGAGATGAGATGACTTCAAACCCTGCATTCCCACCTTTCAGACCGACAGCAGAGACATGGGAGTCCTACAGAAACCGATTCGACTGTTTCCTAGATGCCATAGACCTTGCTGACATTTCCAACCATAGGAAAAAATCTTACATTTTAAGTTTTTGCAGAGCCACAGTGTTTGCCACTGCTACAGCATTGCTGGCTCCATATTTGATTAAGACTGTTCCATGGGAAGAATTGCAGGAAATTTTTTCTAACCATTATTCCCCTAAGCCCTCCCGAATTGCCAGGTGTCATGCTTTAGGAGATGGACCAAGGCTGAGGGAGGGACTATTAGTGGATATATGGCACCTTTACGAACAGCTGCCTTGCACTGTGGGTTTAGAGACTATCTGGAGGACATGTTATTAGATCAATTAGTTTGTGGAGTCCGGGACTTAAGGCTACAAAGGCATCTATTGGCTAAAGGGGATTTGACCCTAAAATTAGCAATAGAGGAATCTCAAGCTGCAGAGCTCTCAGCATTTTCAACAGCAGTAATTCAGGGAAATCCAGTCAGTCAGAACAGCTCAGCCATTCATTATGATGAAGCCTCCACAGAGGAAGGCTCTGAAGAAACTAGTTAGGTAAATTGCCTCAGGCAGTCCAAAACCAGTCAGAGAGAAAACAGGTCAGTTCCCAGTGAACCTGCACGATCTCAACCCATCTGTCTAAGCTGTGTAGGAAATCACCTTAGGGCATCTTGCAAGTTCAGGAATGCCATTTGTCTAAAATGCAAGAGAAAGGGTTATTTACCCAGGATCTGTCAGGCAGGAAAGACTTTTGCCCAACCACAGAAACCTCAGACAACTCAGCATTTTCAAAAACAAATTGAAGACTGTTTCACCTGCTACCATGCCAAGCTTACAATCAAAGGCTCTAAAAAAAATCAGTGTTATTATTTCTTTAGAAGGGAAACATTGCAGGATGCACGTAGACACCGGCTCAGCACTGTCCATCATCTTGTGGAGCACATTGAAATGACTGTTCCCCAGGATGGCAAAGAAGAGTCTTCAAGGCTGCAACTTAACCCTACGTGACTACCAAGGCAGAACCATCCCAATCATCTGAAAATAGCAAGTTTTTTATTCGATTTCAAAATTTTAACGGTCACTTGCCTTTAGTGGTAGTGGATGGTGCCCTCCCAAGCCTGTTGGGGTTAGACTGATTCCCTGCCCTTGGCCTTCATATAGGCGGAATCCACTCGATTGCAAATTCAGAGGTGGACGCCTTGTTCAATGACTATGCTGATGTGTTCAGCGAAGGCCTAGGCTGTTACTTGGGAACCCCAATTTCTTTCAACTTGGACCCTCTAGCAGTTCCACTTCGTTTAAATCCTCGAAGAGTACCTTTTGCAATCCGTCCTAAGCTGGACAAGGAACTAGACAAATTAATTAAACAGGGCATATTAGAGCCTGTGGCCTTCACAAAAAGGGAAACCCCAATAGTGACACCCTTGAAGAAAGATGGCAGTTTAAGAATTTGTTCTGATTATAAGTGCTTGTTAAACAAATATTTACAAATCAGCGCTTATCCAGTCCCTATTATTCAGTACCTGCTGCATTCTTTTGAGCCAGGAACCATTTTTGTGAAACTAGACATATCACAAGCCTATCAATAGTTCCCTGTTGATGACCCAGCCGCAGAGCTACAAACTATTGTAATGCACAAGGGCACTTTTAAGTGTAGGCACCTCCAATTTGGTGTTAGAGTAGCCCCAGGAATTTTCCAATCATTAATGGAAAGACTGCTTCAAGGGTTATCTGGCGTAATACCTTATTTCAATGACATTTTAATATCGGCCCCTGACAAGCCACAGTTACTGCGAAGAGTCAGAGGTGTCCTCAAGTGTTTCAGAAAGTCGGGTCTCAAATTGAAAAAAGGGAAATGCACTATTGCCACCACACAGGTCAAATTTTTGGGGTACAGAATTGACGCCTCTGGCATTCACCCAATCGAAACCAAAGTAAGGGCTATTCACAAGGCACCCACACCAACTAACAAAACTGAACTTCATGATTTTTGGGGGCTCCTTTACTTCTATGCTTCATTTTTGCCACATAAGGCTTCCATTGCATAATCTCTGCATAGGCTCCTGGACAAACAATCCTCGTGGCATTGGGGACCTAAGGAAGCCTATGCTTTCAAAGCAGTCAAATCATTACTTACATCTGATGCTGTTCTAATTCAATTCAACAAAAATTTGCCTTTAATCTTAGTTGCGGATGCATCACCTTTTGGCATTGGAGCCATTTTAAGTCACAGACTGCCTAATGGTTCTGAGGCACCCATTGCCTTTTTCTCCAGAACGTTATCTCCAGCTAAGCTCAACTACAGTCAAATTGACAAAGAGCCTTAGGATGCAGTTGCTTCAGTCAAGAAGTTCCATTTTGACACCATTTCGAGTTAGTTACAGATCATAAGTCTCTTTTGGGTCTTCTGTCAAGCAACAGACAAACGCCTCAGATTTTGTCTCCAAGAATGACCAGGTGGACATTATTTCTGGCTGCATATTCCTGTTCATCGAGCAGGCAAAAGCCTCAGCCATGTTGATGCCCTTAGTCGCTGCCCCCTGCCTGTTCCAGTTGAGGATCCTGCACCAACCAATGCTGTGTTCCTAATTAATGACCTCAAGCTTCCCATTACCACCTCTGATATTGCTGCCCACTCTGCCAAGGACAAGGTAATTTCCCAAGACCTTGACTGGGTGGGAAGGGGGTGGCCTATAGTCCCTTATTCTTTCAAATTCATGCCTTTCAAAATTCGCCAGCAAGAATTGTCTTCTTTGCAAGGCTGCTTTATTTGGGGACCAGGGTAGTGCAGACCTTCCCAGTTGCAGACCTCAGCTGTAGAAGTCCTGCATGAGGGTCACCCTGGCATTGTCAGGATGAAGGCTCTAGCTCCCAGTTACATATGGCGGCCAGGCATGGATGCTCAGATTACCAGCTGGGTGAATGCTTGTCAGCCATGCCAGGCCACCAGACCTTCTCCACCAGCATCCTCTCCAGGAACGTGGGAAGATTCAGGGGCCCCAGGTCCAGGGTGCATATTGATCTGTCTGACCCTTTTCATGGGCGAACATTCTTAGTGATGGTTGATTCTTTTTCTAAATGGGTAGAGCTGACTTTAATGACCTCCACAACTTCAGAAGCTGTCATTAAGGCCCTGATGAGAATATTCACCACCCATGTCCTCACTGACACCATTGTGTCTGATAACGGCCCCCAGTTTACTTCCTGTGAATTTGAGGTTTTCCTAGCTAATCAAGGAATCAGACACGCCCTAACAGCTCCTTTTCACCCTGCCAGTAGTGGTCTGGCTGAAAGGGCAGTCAGATCGGCTAAGGATGTCCTGGAGATGCTTGGGCCCATAGATTGGCACTCCAGACTTGCTAAGTACCTCCTAACCAACCATACGACTCCCTGTGCCACCACAAATAGGTCTCCAGCTGAACTCCTCATGGGTCACCATCTGAGGACTACTATAGACAGACTCCATCCAAATTACACCCAAATGACAACCCTGGGATCAAATAGCGAGACTAGGAAGTTTGCTGAGAATGACCAGGTCTATGCTAGGAACTATGCGGGTCATCCTTTGTGGATTGTGGCAGTAACCGGTCCTAGGATTTACAGGGTCCAATTGCAAGACGGTCACATTTGGCGCCGCCATGTCGACCAACTAAAGGGGCATTTGGGTACGTCTACAGGTGGCCCTCCGGATGTTTTTGCTGCAGTGAGACCACCAGCACCCAAGGAAGCTCACCATGAAAATTACAGCGACGTGAGCCTACCTGAATAGTCATTGGTCCTGCACCCGGGGTCGCCTGAAGCCGGGGTGCCCACTACTTCGTCACCAGAAGCTGCTTGCCAAGCGGAGGAGTCCCATCCAGCAGCAGCTCTGTCAGAGTTGAGAAGATGTGGTCCCTGCGCAAGTGCCCGAGTTACCTGAAGGACTACGCATGCTCCATTCGGGGAGAAAGGAGTGTTGCATTCCGAAAAGATTGAGCTGAAGTCTTCACTCCGGTCCGTGCTTCCAGTGGGAACATGGACCGTTCCTATTGGCTGACGCTGTATGACAGCTGACGATAAAAGGGAGTTGTAAAATGGCATCAGCTGTTGCCCGTCAGCTGGCTGCCTTGTTAGCGCGGCAGTCGCGGCAACCCTTTATTGTTTCAATAAAGATAAAGCTGAAGTTTGCTCTACGTTCACCTCTTTTATTCCACTGCTCCACTACAGTTATGGTTGAAGTTCAAGTATTCATTGACAGGTAGGACAATGCAATGTATGATTTTATATAGTATACTTAGATCGGACAGAACGTGGCATAGTTCTAGGTTTTCTAGGTCTAGAATTTCTAACCTGGTGACATAAGTTATTCTGCAACGAGTAAAGCAGTGGAGAACTCTTCTTGCGAAATATTTCTGGACTTTCTCAACTATGTTAATATCAGGTACGTAATGTGGGTTCCAGACTGATGAGTTGTATTCGAGTATTAGTCTAGCAAATGTTTTGTATGCTCTAGTTAGTAGTGTAATATTAACAGAGAAAAAGCTACATAATATTAGGTTAACAACTCTTAATGCCTTTTTGGCTAGGTAGTTACAGTGGGCTCTAGCACTTAAATTATTAGAGATGAATACTCCAAGATCCTTGACAGAGTTTGGATCATCAACAAGGTCTTGACTATTCAGACTGTATTTTATTTTCTGATTTTTTTTGCCAATATGTAAGACAGAGCATTTGTTTCTTGAGATTTGAAGTTGCCATTTGTTTCACCATTCTGATACATAGTCGAGGTCTGTTTGAAGGGTGGCAGTATTGTCTGTGGTATTGAATTGCTTTACATCATCAGCGAAGAGACTGCAGTTGGTCTTAATATGATCACAGAGGTCATTTATGTATAGTATGAAGAAAACTGGCTTCGGAGGCATCACTGTTGACAGGTACAGAATTTGATAGGATGCTCCCAATTTTGACCATTTGTTGTGTGTTTGAAAGGAATGCGTCTATCCAGTTATGCAAGTGTCCAGAGATACTATAAGGTTTTAGTTTTAGGAGTAGTTTGTGGTGTACCACTGAATCAAAGGCTTTACAGAAGTCTATGAAGATTGTGTCTATTGCTTTGCCCTGATTGAGTTGTGTGATCCATATTTTTTTGCAGTTGCAGATTACAGATTGTTCCTTTCTTGATTCATAAAGTAGGATAATTCTCCTGAGTTGAATGAAACTCTTTTCACCAACTGCCCACTTTTGTGGCAATGTTCATTCCCAATTCCCCTTCTCATTTTTAAAACCATGATTATTTATTCTCCTTTGGGATTTACACCACCACAATTAATTGCCAATCAATGTGACAACCAATGGGATAGACAGCACCTGATAATCTGATTTGTAAGAGCCTCTTTCAGTGATGAAGGCAGAGGTTGGGGTAAAGCTGGGCAAATACTACAGCAGTCTAATAGTTTAAAGGTAAAACTTCCAAATCTGGGGGCAAACTGGACCTTCCTCATTGTAATTGTGGTCTTCTGTGATCTCTGAGATTTAGCTCTGTGCTGAAGAAAGAACTGTAGGAAGGATCTCTTGCAGGATATGTCAAATGTTGATGCTGCTGCATATACAGCTTTTTCTGCTTCAGCTTCTGTCTCAAATTCCCTGTGCCAGTATGCTGATGAAATGTCCGTTTAAGGTGACAATAGAAGAAAAGGAATGGTTCCATTACTACAAACCAGGAGACTATTGGATTACTGGAATAATGTCTGGAGTCCCAGGTCGATTGTACCAATTTTCATTCTCAAAGCCTCCAACCCACCAACTAAAAAGGTAACTCTCAGCACGTCCAGGACTCTGGTGATTGATTTTACCTACTCCAATGTTTTTTTCTAGGAATGATTTCATTTCTCCTATTCCTCACCTTGAGAAAGGCAAGTCATTATTTCTCATCCCAATTTGCTTTAGAGCGGGGGTCTTCAAACTTGAAAGCTTTAAGACTTGTGAACTTCAACTCCCAGAATTCCTCCTCCAGTCATGTTAGCTCAGGAATTCTGGGAGCTGAAGTCCACAGATCTTAAACTTGCCAAGTTTGAAGACCCTTGTTTTAGAGGAAAGGCTCCTGGGGAAACAATGATTTTGTAAAACCTGAGTTTGCAAAGTTCATTTTATGTTCTTTCACAAGTGTCAGCCTCAACCCTGGGAAACACCAGGCATTGCCAACACTGTCCCATGATGAATCTTTCCTGGATGGGTTCGGCCTGCTTTCAAATTGATTATCATGGGACTGTGGAGTCAGTAACTTTTTTATTCATATTTATTGTATATATTTATCATTTATTTTATTTGTTTGTCAAACATCTACAAGATAACAAGTAAGGTATAAACATAAACATGAACAAAGGAAGTAAATACAGATAAATGGGGACAGTAAGTCAGGGGTGGAAAGCTCACTGGTGCATTTATGCACGCCTCATTTAAGGACTCTTAGGAATGGTGTGAGGTCCACGTTAGACAGTTTTAGATTGAAGTTGTGATCGATTGACGATGTAGCAACGGAGTCGGGCGGGACATTCCAGACGTTGACCACTCTGTCACTGAAGTTGCATTTTGTGCAATCGACTTTGAAGCAGTTTACCTTGAGTTTGAATTGGTTGCCCGTGTATTTTTGTAGTTGGAGCTGAAGAAGTTGTTGACAGGCAAGACATTGTAGCACACCCTTTTGTGTATTATGCTTAGATCAGACTGCAAGCAGCAGAGTTCCAGATTGTCCAAGCCCAAAATGTCAATCTTGGAGGCATAGGGAATTCTCCTGTGAGTGGAGGAGCGGAGTACACTTCTCTGAACCCACTCAATTGTGTTCATGTCCGATATACAGTGTGGGTTCCAGGCAGACGAGCTGTATTCAAGAATTGGTCTGGGAAAGGTTTTGTATGCCCTAGTTAGCAATTCGATGTTACCAGAGAAGAAGCTTCACAAAATAAGGTTAACAATTCTTAATGCCTTTTTGGCAATGTTGTTACAGTGAGCTCTGGGCTTAGATTGTTTGAAATGAGTATTTATTAACAATAGTTAAATAGTAACTGCCAATAAAGTTATTGAATGAATACCTTAGAAGAGAGTGAGATCTCTTGTGTTTTCTCCCCACTGTTTCTTCCCCTTCCTTACATTTACTCTATATTTCCTACCACCTTGCCCCCTCTTTCTTTCTACCCTTTAACACTTTTGCCACTTTTGTGGCTTCCCTGATCCTTTTGGTTCAAATAAAAGGGATACCTTTTAAAAACCAAATTCAAGAAGGGGAGAGACTTGAGGTGAGAAGTTAATGTTTAGTCACAGAGGAATCACATTAACTGGAGTTAACTGTAGAATATAGGACAATAACTTAAAAGCCATGAATATTCTGCAGCAAATCTCTAGGTCTAAAAAAGTCTAGTTGAAGAGATATCCCTCTTCAGATCAGTAATACATCTCGCTAATCCAGCACTTGAATTCAGCTGTTAGTCATCTCCAGGGTGGTAAAACAGGAAGAAATCATATAATATAATCACAACGTACACAATATACACTTGGTAGCATCCCTTATTAACATTCTGTTGGAGTGGGAAGATACAGATTTCCCCCCAAGCATTGGGATAGGAATAAGGGTTGCGAGCTGTGAGCATATGTAGTCTGGTGCCTGGGGGTAAGGGTATGATTTTAATTACATTTTATGGATTGTTGTGAATTGATATTAGTTATATATTAGCTTTGCAAGTAGGTAAGCTCTAATTAGCAATACAATGTTTCCAGAAAAAAAGCTTCGCAAAATTAAGTTTACAACTCTTAATGATCGTTTAGCAATGCTGTTACACAGGAGCATAAATCGCCAAAGATAAGTACACCTAGGTCCTTAACAAGGTGAGGGTCCTCTGCTAGATCAATGCCACTTAGCGTATACTTGAAATTTACCAATTACGTTTACCAATATGTAACATAGAACATTTATTAATCAAAATTTATTAATCAAAATTTATTAATCAAAAATCAAAATAGCCATCACTGTCATATAGCATTGGCCATAGGCTCAGCTCATGTTG
>NW_020718926.1:0-16528 GCF_900518725.1 Notechis scutatus
GTCAGAGCTGAAGAAGCTTCTGGGAGGAGAAGCAAAACATCTTCAAGGAAAAACCAAAAAGTCCAGCTGCCTCCTGAAAAATAAAAAGCGCCTTTGGGACAACCAGGAGCTGGATGGCTGAGAATCTCCATAGACATATAACTCGCTTAACCTGGTCACTTCACCTATGGCTGCATTCCCTCTTGTAACTTTTCACATGGTTTGTTTTCTGAGGTTGAGCCTGTTGGCCGAGGGGTCAATCACGGGAACCCCAAAATGCATTAATTCAGTTGGAAACAAGACAAACAAGAGTTGACAAATGGAACAAGCTGGGACGCTTTTCTTCCTGCAAGGACTGTATTCCCACAACCTAGGCTGAGGAATTAATCTCTCGGCCACCCTGAGACAAAATGCAGGTCCAGGGGCAGCTTCCTGAGAGCCTTTAACAAACCACGGATGGTGGTAGCTGCTCCCCCTCCTCTCCCCTGGGGTCTCCCCTGAGGCAAACCCAGAAATCAGGCTGCGGAGATTCCTGACTGAGAAGGGGCTTCCTCCCTTCTGGGCACAACCAGCCCGCAGTGAGACATGGCAGAGAATATTGTGAAGGAGAGCAACCTTGTTACACATCAGCCTGGCATTCAGAAGGAAGAGCCTGAACCGAGAGCCACCTAGGACCCGATAGCCAGGCACTGGGAGGAGAATCTGAGGGACATGCAGTGGACCATTCTCTGCTCCTCAAGATCAAGAAGGAACTGCCTATTCCCTCAACCTCTCCCTCTCGCTCAGCCCCCAGTTCTCCCTTCTTGGCCAAAGTGGACACGTCCATGTCTCCCCCTCCAGATAAGAGACACAAATCCCTTATCAGTGGATCCAAATAATCCAGCACCCCAACGGCACCTTCCTAGCCCTTGGAGGTCTTTTGTGGAGCTTCACACACAGAGCCTCAGAAATGGGGGTGTCGCAAGGGTACCCCCACCAAGTCCATCCACACAAGTGAGGGAAGGGCCACCAGTCCCCCCAGACAATTTTCCTGGGTGGATGTGACAAGAAATCAGTTCACACCGTCCACCACACTGTGATCTCAGCTACAGACCTGACAGCGCCCAGTTTGTCTCATAAACGGATGAACTTCAGAATGGAAAGGAGCCAAGTGCCCTACATGAATACGGAAAAGCAACAGGTAGAGTGGTAAAGAGGTCAAAAAAATTCTACCCACTCTATAAATTTGTCACTATTTGCTCAATGATATAGTCCATAGGCTGTCAATTTCCTGACTATTTGTCAGTTCTCATCCAAAAATGGATATCACTAGTAAAGATGGAAAATGTAATTTCACTTTGGGCATAAACAATTTTAAAACCAGCTCCAATATAGGATTCATGTCTGTAGATATATTATGAGAAAATCTCCAACAGGCCCTACTCTAAACTTTAGGAAGTGTTCAATGTTCGTTGCTTTCTTGGCATTAGAAGACAGGCAGTACTAGAGTTAAGGGACATCAACCTCAAGTGGCATCAAAGTCCATAGCTCTGGTGACCTTCCCTAGCAGACTCGGGAGACAAAAGTTCATGTTGAAGGCAGTGGTGGGATTCATTTTTTTTTTACTACCAGTTCTGTGGGCATGGCTTGGTGGGCGTGGCAGGGGAAGGATACTGTAAAATATCCAGTCAGAGGCAGTATTTACCAGTTCTCCGAACTACTCAAAATTTCTGCTACCGGCTCTCCAGAACTGGTCAGAACCTGCTGAATACCACCTCTGGTTGAAGGACAGCAGAAGTCAATTCCCTTATTATCCAGATCTCTTCCTCCTGCATCACTTTCTGGACATGCCCTGACAGGAAAGATCACAACTGCTACAGAACAGAGCCTCCAGTTGTCTTTCTGTGTAGTCTCTCAAAGTCTCTCAGGTTTGTGTGTGTGTGTCTTCATCTATTCAAGTGAGTAGGATAGTGGTGGGTGAGCAATAACTCCAGTTGTATCTTCTCCATGGAATTCAAGATCTGATTTTCACCATATTAGTGAACATGTCAGCTATTTTTTTATCCTATTATGTTAGTGTTCAAATTCATCATAAAAGGCCAGAAGAGCAATAAGGTCCCTGGAGAGAACTTTCCAGTAGATGCTCAAAAATATCCCTAGTTGTGGGTTCTTTACTGGCATGTTCATTTCACATACCATACCTGCCACATCCAGTTGGATTAAAGTAGGCAATAGTAGTGATTATGTATTTAAAAACAGAATATAAAGGTCTCTAGCAATTACAAGCCAGTTATTCTAATAGATATTGTGACTAAAACTTATACCATGTTCCTCTTAGGTAAACTTGAGTTTGGGTAGAAGAGAAGGTGCATTCCTTAGAGAAGAGTAATAAGGTTAAAGTTAAAAATTATATAAATGTGTATATTAAACAATGCAAAGGTTAATAATCTAATATTGACAACAGATTGTCTTGAAATATCTAATCCCAAAATATTTCAGTCTGGTAACCAGGGTTTGCTGGTTACATAGATGTTAGTGCAGCATTTGAAATAGTAAATGGAGAAATACTGTGGAGGAAATTGATTGCCCTTAAAATGGAGCTCAGCCTGTTGGCCCTTTCTCCAAGCCCTGTTTGAGAGGGAGGTTTGGGCTCTATGGAGTCATAAGAAGGATCATTTTTTCCCATGGAGTAAGACAAGGGGGCACATTTGAACCATTCCTATATGTAGTCTACATTAATGATTTATCATTGATATTATGATAAGTACTACTTATCAGTAATGATGGATCCTGAAGTAGACATGTCTATGGTGATAAATACAAATTGGTACAGACTGGTTTACACTCTCAGTATTTATTATTATCACACTTATAAGTTGGATTGTATAGATTGTTAGGAAAGCTTGACTCCCACTGATATAATCATTCAATGATTATTGATACATCAAAGCAAAAGATAAGATCTTTGGAAGACAACATCACAGCCATGAGATGTCCAATTGATAGTGAGCCAACAGAGCAAGTAAACACTTCACTGAGATGGGATATTACTTTCCACAGCATCAAAGGAGACACTTTTAAAAAGCACACTAGTGAATTTACAGCTTAAACTTTAAAAGAAATATAGCTATCCAGCTTTCTTTCCATTTATTAAAGTATATGATACCAAAGTTACTGCCAAACCATTATATCAAACTGAAGTTTGGGCTTTAATATATATCACTACTAGAACAAACCCAATCACAGCATTTGAAGAGTATCTTGGGGGTGGATAAAAGGATTAAACAGCTGCCCTCAAAGCTGGATTGGGAATTTACACAATTTGCCCTTTGTCTAAATCAGTGCACATAATTATAAGTGTACAACTAACACATGGAATGATAGCATTCCAAAATTCCTTGTGTTAGCAATGTAAAATTTCAGTTAAAGACAACTTGTATTGTACAACTGACAAATTATATTAGGATACGTTACCTTTCTTTCGTATAACTGGAGAACACATCCATTATTAGACCATAGACATGTCTAAGAAAGAGATGAGTATCTTGAACCTCATAAATGACCTATTAGGATCCATTTATTAAAATAGCATATATCCTAGGCAATCAGAATTTTAAAAAAATACCTCTGATATAGCCCATTATTTGAGCAAAACAGTTAAGTAGAGATCTGGATATGTGAGTCTGATTGTGATAAATTGTAGGACAATGCAGAAATGATTTATATTCTTTATTCTTAACTTATTCTTGTATTCTGTTTTTATACATATATTTGATAATGTTCCATGTTCTACATTATGCATTTTAATCTGGCTTAATGGCTATAATAAACTAACTATACTAATGTGGTCATGAGAACCGGTAAGGAGCTATTAAAATCTAGTGTTTGGGACTTGTCCTGACCCCAAATATAACACCACATTCTTCATTGCTTTTTCAGATCAGTGTTGAACCTGTTTCAAACACTCTGACTGATAAAAGTCAATTCCCTTTTTTCCACCTGATGCTCCCAAAACAAGGGATCCAGTCAGTACCCAGGAATTGTCCAGCTGCTGCTCCATTTCAGATGGACCCTGATTGGTCTCTTTGCTTCAGACACAATGAATTTCATGAGGACTTTAACTCCCATGTTTGTCCAGAATGGAATTTGTGTTGTTATATCACAACAGTTCTCAACAACTGGGCATACAGCCCCCCTCAGGGAGGCCCTCTCGAAGTGGAGACAAGTCAATGTCTTTGTTCACTTCATGGAATATAATTCAATTTGGGACAGAATTATTCCTTTCCATGAAACATTTATGTATTTGCCAGAACCCATTGAAGGGAAAATCTGGATCTTGATAGTCTTAGGTCATTTTGCAATTAGAAGGCACAAAATTCTTAAATATGTCCATAGTATTTGGGCGTTTGCTTTTCAGCTGAAATTTAAGCAACTATATCATCTATTTGAACCCAATTTATTTGTGGAGCCCCAGGTTGAAGATCATTATTTTTACTGTTCTCTTTCAAAGCACGTCTTTTCTGTCAAAGGCCGGAGAAGAAGTACCCAGAAAGCCCCACTGGAGACCCAGGAGAAAAGGAACACAATGCGGGTTGCAAATTACCCCTATTTGTACAGTTTCATTAAGACTCTGGTCCACGCTTTGAATGCTGCATATTCCTCCAGTTCCAGTAAGAGAAGCAAGGCAGTCAAAGAGAGGTTGGGGGCTCCAAGGCTGCAACCATGGCAGGTAAAAAGGACAGACTTAAATTATAAGTTATATTTTTTCCCCAATTCCTCATATAAAAGTCTTAAAACAATGGTTTTATTCTATACGTATTTTAAGATTCTTCTGAATTGAAACATAACTCTGGTTCCCATATTTTTTTGCCTTATTACTAGTCAGCCACATATAATTAAAAAAATACCTTCTTTATAATTACATTTCCAAAAAGTATTTGAAACACTATATATCTCTAAAAATACATCAGGTATTAAATACCACAGTACATCATTGTCTACAAATTCACTAGACATTTACCATAATTTTATTAGTATTCAACATAAAATTCCAACAGATCATCTTAAAGATCTTCTCAAGGCTTATCTTTCATTCTTCTTCCAGTGCATCAGTAACAAAACAATCAAATTATATGACTGTTTATCTAATAAATTAGTTACTACTACCAGTTTATTATAAGCAGTGATCAGTATACATACGCAATAGTATCAACAAAGTATAAAGGACACTTTAATGAGAGATCTGCATTGGAGCTCCCATCCATTGTTCTTATATGGGATTCCATCGTTTGTCAGGTCTAGATTGGTGAAGATTTTTTTCAGATATTTTTCTATTGGGTTTTATTTATGCACATCTATCTCTACCGTATTGCGAAATTATATTTTTTTCTGAAAGCTGTGAATTTTTTAAAGTGATCTAACTAGCTTTATCTAAGAATTGGAATAAATCATCTATCATAATACCATAATCTATTGGGCCAATCTGCTTGTATTAATGAATATATTGAAAAATAGGTAATCAAGGACGAATTATTATTCATATCTCCCCAGTTCTCCAAGAAGCAGTGAAAATAATTTGAGTACAATTCTTATTCTTATTTTTACAGTTTGCAAGATCTTTTTTCATAACCTTTGATTTATGTCATATACACACACCTGTTCTTTACATATATCACTATATCATTATTATAGATTAATACTTTTCTCTTATGCCTCATGATATATAATTTATCTTTGATCAATCCAATTATACCAACAATTCCAGCTATCATAATATAGTGAAGTATCTTTGTTTTTTAGCGCCAAAGTCAGTTTATCCATTTCTGCACATTTTGAAATTTTTTCGATAATCATTTCATCTGATGGAGTTTGATGTTGTTTCCAATATTGAGCGAAGGCTAATCTGGCCGCTGTTAGAATGTGTATTGTTATGTATTTAGCTTTTTTGGAAATTTGATTATCGAAAATCCCTAACAGGAAGGACTCTGGTTTATATTCGATCTGCTCTTTTGTAATTTCTTCCAACCAAGTTTTGATTTTCTTCCAGTAATTTTGGATTTCTGTACATGACCACCACATATGAAAAAAGGTTCCTTCTTTTTTCCTACATTTCCAACAATACAGACTCATGTTAGGGTGCATCTTCGCTAACCTCGAAGGGGGGAGGTGCCATCTATAAAACATTTTATAAAGATTTTCCTTGTATGCTACGGATTTTGTGATCTTATTATTTCTGCCCCAAACTTTTTCCCATTCTGCTAGTGTAATGCTACGTCCTACGTTCCTACTCCAAGCAATCATATTCCCTTTTACAATTTCTTCTTCTAATTCTGTTTGTAATAAATAATTATAAAATTTTGTTATGTTTTTTTGTCTGATCCTAATAAAATTTTATCTAATTGTTGAAGTTTATTGTTAATTCCAAATTCTTTCTTGTCTTGTTTGTATCTACTTTGAATCTGAAGGTAAACCCATTGATCAATTTTTTGTTCTTGCTCCTGAAGTTCCTGCCTCGGTTTCAAATTTCCTTGTGGGTCCAATAAGTCTTTATATTTAAACATTTTAGTAATATCCAAATTATTTGGGTGAATCATCGCCTCCATTGTTGAAATCCATATTGGTACTTTTGTATAATGTTTTTTCTGTATTTTCCTCCAATTTGTTAGTAGTGTGTCTCTAATTAAATGTCTATGAAGATATTTTTGACTGGTTTTCCCTACATCCCATAGAAAAGCATGCCACCCCCTTTGTAAATCGTGGCCTTCTAGGAATAATATTCTTTTGTTGGTTAAGTTCACCCAATCTTTCAGCCAAACTAACGAGGTGGCCATATAGTATAACTCCCAGTTTGGAAATGCTAACCCTCCCCTGCTCTTCATATCCTGCATTGCTTTTACATTTATTCTGGGTTTTTTCCCTTGCCAAATAAATTTAAGGGTTATTTTATTGAATTCTTCAAAAAACTTTTTGTATAATTTAATTGGGATCGTTTGGAATAGGTACAAAAATTTAGGGAGAATGTTCATTTTAATGGTAGCGATCCGACCTAGTAGTGAAATTTGGAGTTTACCCCATGATTCTAAATCTTTCTTTACCTGATGTATCAATTTATCGTAATTATTTTCTTTAAGTGTCTTACAGTGTGGCGTTAGCCAAATTCCTAAATATTTCACTTTCTTTGTCACTTGTATTTCCATTGTTTCTTCTAATTCTATTTTCTGTTTTTCTGTTAATTTTTTAGTCATTAATTTGGTTTTTTTCCTATTAATTTTGAGTCCTGCTACTGCTCCAAATTTCTCTAATTCATTCATCAATTTTAGTCCCCTGTCTATTGGTTCTTCGATAAAGAAAATCATATCATCCGCAAATGCTTGCAATTTATATTCCTCTTTCTTAACCGTTAACCCCTTTATATCTGAATTCCACCTAATTTGCATTAATAATGTCTCTAATGATAATATGAAGAGCAGGGGAGAGAGTGGGCAGCCCTGTCTCACTCCTTTTTCTATCTTTATTGGGCGAGTATATTCCCCATGTATTATTATATTAGCTTGTTGTGTGTCATAGATGGTTGTTATAATATTTTCAAATTTGGTGCCCAGATTCAAATTATAAATTTTTTGAATTAAAAATTGCCAATTTAGATTATCGAAAGCCTTCTCTGCATCTAAGAACATGAGTGCTACTTGTTTCTCGGGGTGGGTTTCATAAAATTCTAGTACATCTAATACTATTCTTAGATTGTTCTTTATTTGCCTAGTTGGGAGAAATCCATTTTGATCTTCATGTATATACAAGTTTAACATTCTTTTTAATCTGTTCGCTATAATAGAAGTGAATATTTTATAATCAGTATTTAAGAGTGAAATCGGCCTATAATTATTTATATATCTGGGATCCGTATCCTCCTTCGGGATCAGTGAAATCAACGCCCCCCTCCATGAGTCCGGCATCCTAGCTGCCAGTAAAACATCATTAAAAACTTCCACCATAAGTGGTCCAATTTGTTCTACTATTGCCTTGTACAGCTACCCTGGAATCCCATCTGGGCCCGGGGTTTTGTTATTTTTCTGGTTCTCTATTGCTGATTTCAATTCCGATTCAGTAATATCTTTATTTAGTAGTTCTACCATTTCTTCCCCAGTTGCCTTATCCTTCACTTCATCTAAATAATTCCTTATTCTATCTTCACTGACATCTTCTTTTTTGTATAGATCTTCAAAGTATTTATGAGTGATTTCTTTTTTCTGTTCTATTTCCTGGTATATATCTCCCTTACTATCTATTAACTGATATATCAATCTCTTTTCTTTCTTTTTTTTTTTAATTTATAAGATAGCCATCCTGGCTTGTTGGCATGTTCAAAATAGGTTTGTCTAGTCAAATTCAAATTCATAATCTCTTGTTCAATTAAATTCAGTTTGTGTTTAGCTATACTTACTGATTTTGCAGTTTTGAATCTTTTGGGGTATTCTAGCTCCTTAATTCTTTGTTGTTTTGTTGGGAATATTTTTCCTTATTTCTCTTGGCATTATAAGAGATTGTTATACCTCATTACCGCCTTCATTGTATCTCAAATATTTTGTTTCGTGGTTTCTCCATTATCGTTTTCTTTTATAAAAAAATTTAATTCCTCCTTTAGTTTATTAATGTATTGTTTCTCTCTTATTAATTGGGTATTTAACATCTATCTTTTCTTTGGTTTTGCCCTGCCCTTCCATATTATCTGAATTGGATTGTGGTCTGCCCATTCATTAGGCAAAATTTCCACTTCTTTTATCTCGTTTGCTATTTCCCCATTCATCCATGCCATATCAATCCGTGTCCATATTTGGTGGGGATTTGAATAGAATGTAAATTGTTTTTTTTCAGGGTGTAGTCTTCTCCATATATCTGTCAGATTTAACTCTTTCATCATTTCCCTACAAATCTTAGGGAGCTCTCTCTTCCCCCTTTTATTCTTTCCGCCGTTACTGTGGTCTTTTTGATAATCAGCAATAGAGTTGAAATCTATAATACAAATGTTTCTTTTTTGCAGTCCAACCATTTTTCCACATAGGTGTTTAAAAAACTCTTTTTGATCTCCATTTGCGGCGTAAATTATTACTAAAATAATTGAAATGTCATTAATCCAGATCTGCAAACCCAGAGTCCTTCCTTCCGAATCCGACCATATTAGCTCTGCTTTCAAATCCTCTTTCACATATACTGCAATTCCTTTCTTTTTCCCCTCATCTGCTGGTGTGGTAAATAACTTTCCTAATTTCGGGCATTCTAAATATTTTTCATCTTTCTTCTTTATATGAGTTTCTTGTAGGCACATTATATCAGCATTTTGGTTGATTAATTTGGTTAATATCCTTTTTCTTTTGTTCGTCAAATTTAAACCATTAATATTTATTGATAGTAATTTTTCTTCTTCTCCCATTTATTTAGTTCTGTTTCGCTCTTTGTCGTGTAACAATTTCTATCTCTCCTTGCGTTTGTGTTTGTGTGGTTCCTTCTGTTTTTTTGTTGTAAATGAGTGTTCTCTTGGTTCCCTACAGTTCCGGTTCTATTTTTATGTCCACCATATTCTTCCTGAGAATTTGTTTCCAATTCCTCCCTACTGCTTTGCTCCTGCGGGCCCACCATCCGTTCATAAAAGTCCTGAGCTTTTTCCATAGTGTCTATTTTAATTTTCCTCTCTTTCCACAACACTAGCATCCCTTCTGGAATAAGCCATTTGAATGTAATTCTTTTTTGGTTTAAATAAGCTGCCAGAAACTTATAATCATGCCTTTATTCCCTTACTCTTCTCAGTATCTGTTTAAAAATCACAATTTCTTTATCTTTATACATTATTGTTTTATCTCTAGAGGTTCTATATATCATATCTCGGACACATCTTCTAGTGAATCGTATGTGGACTTCTCTAGAGCATTTGTGGCATCTTGCGTAATTTGTATTGACCCGGTAAACTTCATCAAACTCTTTTTGAATGTCATCTTTGTCCATCTTCAGTAGACCAGCCAGTATTTCTGCCATCAAGTATTCCAGGTCTTCTTCTTTTGATTCCACCACATTTTGAAATCTTAAGTAAGTTGCTGCCTTGTCCATCTCTAGAAGGACCAATGAGTCCTCCATTTCTTTGCTCGCGTTTTTTAGATCTTCATCCACCCTTTCTAATTCCCTCAGTTCTTTTCTCTACCTCTTTTATTATAACTTCATTTTTCTCCAAGGCCTGCTGCAGTACTCCCACTTTATCCTCTACTTTGAAGATGTCCGCTTTCATTTCTGCCTTTAATTTCCCCATCTCTTCTTTCAGTTCATTAATATCTGCTCTTGTTTCACTGTGGTTTTTAGTCATTGTTTCTTGCAGTTTTGTCAATGAGTCCTGTAAAGTTAGAAACATTGCTTGAATGTTAGCATTTGAGATGCTAGTTTGCTTCTCTATTGGTAGTGTTTCCTCTATTGTTTTTTGTGCGTGAAGTTGTTGCCAAGGTAGTTGTTATTGTGGGGTTGACCTTTCTACCAGATTTCAATGCTGTGGTAGTTGTAGAAGTCATTTCCTTTAAGATTTGTTTTTGTTGTTATACAATGCTAAATATATTATTCCAAACTGGCATTCAGTGTTCTTGGCTCTATTACTAAAATTGACCAAAATCTATCAATCTGTTAAATAACTATATTCTTAACTAATTGGTAAGATACATATGTATTTCTCTGATTTAACTTAAATGTAAAGTAACCTTAACTACAAAATATGTTACATTCATAGATATAGTCACACAATAAATTATGATATTGATCTAGAGAGCTCTAAAATTGTTAAATAACTAAAACTTAATATTCTTACTGTCTCCCCTATATTCCCATTCAAAATATAACAATCTCTGTTATTAATAACTTAGCTAAATTAATTAATCCAATATTTTAACAATCTAATATTTCTTTACTAAATATGCATATTTATCGAGAGAAAAAAAAAAGCATAATTCAACATAACATAACATCAACTAATAGAAAGGAAGGGAGAATATTTTAAGTAAATGTATACACAAAGAAGAGAGTAAAAAGAAAAGAAGGGAAGCTCTGGAGTTAGGATTTTTAGTTTTCACTTTTCAATTTGGGAGCTTTCACTTCAAGCACACCGGAAATGGGAGATGAAAAGTTGCTGAGTAACAGCTACGATTAAGCAGCATTCACACTCATTCAAAGGCTTCCGATTTTACTTTGTATTTTAATGTTCCTTAATTCAATTGTCCTGATTTCCTTCAAAGAGAGAAAAAGAACTGTCTCCTCAAATAGAGCAGTATTCTCAAGTTCCCAGAGGTTTGTTGAATAAATTGTATCCGTTCAGTCAGTTAAATCTGTTACTTTGTTGTAGCCACTTCAGCGTTCTAAATACCGCCTATGGCGCCGCTCTGTCTTTTTTCCTTCCCCGATCAGCTTTGTTCTGCTTTCTGGCTCCGGTTTAATAGAGTCTGTCCAAATGCAAATAATAACCAAATCTTTCCAGTCACTTCCTGTTGCTGGTCTTCTAAATTCCTCTTTAAATCTTTGTTATTTCCACCTCTCTTCTGTCTGCCGAGCCCCTTCACTTTCACTTGCCAAGTTCGCTTTTAGCCGCTTTCTCTTAGGGCTCCTGACAGACGCTCATACAGTATATAACAGCCTAAAGTCAATCTGTACTCTTCCAATTTTCCTCTCCGCCACTAACTTTAACCACCACTCTCTTTCCCAACGAACTTGCAAACTGTCACTCACTCTTTCCTTTGCATCGGTGGCAGTCCGGACTTCGGAGCCTCCATTAACAGGGGGCTGTTCTTGATCGTTGGGCTCTGGAGGGCTTCCTCTTCATTGCAGGGGGGTTTGCCTTCCCCACACTAGAGTCTGAGGTTTCCCCACACCGGCACGGGTCTCTCCAGGACTCGAGCACCCCAAAAGATCGCACCAAACTCAAGAAGAGGTTAGCTGAAACCGCAAGCGAATTTCTGCCCCTCTGTTCGTCCTTGCCTTGCCACCGGAAGTCCAGAAACTCAGAAGATTTTCTGCCCAACATTTCCCTGCATAAAAATTGGTGGGAGATTTCTGCTTTCAGACTTGCAAGATTCTGTTAATGTGGCCTTACAATCAATTAGAATTAGCTCCTCTGATCATGTTTCCCATCTGTTTACCTGGGAGAAGATTAACCTGGGAACTTACTTCTAGACGAATCCGTTCTGTTGTTTTCGAGGAGTTTCTGAATAATCTTTTTATTATTTGTTTCTTCAGTAGTGAGTGCTCTACAATGTTCTATATAATTGACAAATTTTGTCAATTTGGTTTTATCAATATATGATTGAGAAATTTTGCTGAATCTTTTGTTTTTCACTTTTTGTGGTAACTCTTGTTCTCCCAACTAGGAAAACTTGCAAGTTAGATAACTGTGGAAGTAAAGTTCAAAAGTGAAAAGACCACATGAGATAAGAAACCAAAATTCCTGCTTTTAATATTTCTGGATCTTTCCACTTTAGTTTCATCCCTTTCTGGCAAAGAATGAGTTTTGCAATTTTTCCATCTTTATTTTGTACTTGGACCAAAATGAAGAGGTAGCAGCAGATCTGAACATCAGAACCTGGGTGGTTCTCCCCAAGTTGGATCACATTTATCTGCACCCAGGAACTTTTGAAAGAGGGAGACTTATTATCAGTCAAGATGCTCTTTTACGGTTAAAGTTGCTCAATAAGGTGAGAGAAATTTTGGTATCTTTTCTCTGTTTTCCAAAGCCTGATGTCCCATTTCCAGTGGGCAAAGCCTAAAGTCTCCAGGGTGGTTGGCCTTCCATGCCAGTTGGTGTCTTCTAATGGAAGTTCTTCAAGAGACAGGACCCCAAGTGGAGTGGCTTTCCCATGTTTTATGGAAAACTTTCAAGATCTTACTGGTCAGAGGTTTCTTTCTTCATCACAGTTTAATTTCATATTTAAAAAATCTAATGGAATGAAAGTTTCCTAAATCTTTTACAGTAAACTTTATACTCAGTTTTAATATGACTACATCATCATGCTTAAATCTTTTTTCACTTCCATCCCGGTAGACTTTATTAAATAGAAAGTACTTTATTGTAATGTTAAATTCCAAAAGCAAAAGGGAAGAACTAAATGAAGGATCTGCCAGTTGTTCTACCTCCTGCATCTGTTTAAAAGTAGTCAGAGATTTCTTATTTACCTCAGTGAACCCAGAGACTGTTTGGCCAATGTTTTGTCTACCTCCATTTCACATAGATGGAGAGTCCTAAGATATATTCTTTGGCATTCCTATTTTCTCTGCTCAGTCCCTGCCTCAGTCCAGATGTGTGGAAAGTTGTCATGCTGGATTTGTCAAGAGGGCTCGAGAAGGAGAGCCAGTTTGCTGCTACGACTGCGTTCCTTGTCCGGAGGGGACCTTCTCCACTCAGGAAGGTGGGTGACACCAGAGGAAAGGAAGGTTTTGTTTAACTGGATCCATCCAGAGCATTTTCACGAAAAACATGTGGAAAAACACATTGAAGCTTAGCTATCTTATCTTCCTGCTTATTTTCACAACGCACAATTTCTAATCTAAAGGGATCAATCAATCTTTTCTAATCAAAAAGATCTTGAAGGAGCAGCTAGATAGGAAGAAAGGCAGATTGTGCAAGCTATACCATTTCCAGGATAATTCTTCCATGCTTTAGTTTGGATTTATGCTTCCATGGTTTTTTTCTAGTAACATCTCACTTCTTTGAAACTTTAGGAATTGTCTTAGGTTCCTTGCTTTTCCACATCTAAAACAGACTTAGCAATAGCAATAGCATTGAGTGCTTTACAGCCCTCTCTAAGTGGTTTACAGAGTCAGCATTTTGCCCCCAAGAATCTGGGTCCTCACTTTACCCACCTTGGAAGGATGGAAGGCTGCATCAACCTTGAGCTTGGTGAGATTCAAACTGACAAATTGCAGGTAACCGGCAGTCAGCAGAAGTAGTCTAACCACTGCACCACATTATATCATCCTCCAAAAATTATGTATAAAAAGTTGTATATCATATATATTTATAGCTTTTTGGATTTTTCAGATACAGAAAAATGCACCAAGTGTCCGGATGATAAATATCCAAATGAGGAAGGAATCCAATGTATCCCAAAACTTATAACCTTTCTGACTTATGAAGAACATCTGGGCATCATCCTGGCATGTTTTGCCCTATTCTTGTTCCTAACCACAGGCCTTGTTTTAACCATCTTCATTAAATACCGAGAAACTCCCCTTGTCAAAGCCAACAACCGGGACCTCTCCTACATCCTCCTGGTCTCCCTCCTGCTTTGCTTCTTGTCTTCTTCTCTCTTCATTGGTCAACCAAGGAAAGCCACCTGCCTTCTTCGACAAACGGTCTTCAGCATCATCTTCTCAGTTGCTGTTTCTTCCCTCTTGGCCAAAACCATCATGGTGGCGGTGGCTTTCCTGGCCACAAAACCAGGAAACCGAGCAAAGAGATGGTTGGGGAAGAGTTTGGCCAACTCCATCATCCTTTCTTGTTCGGCTGTCCAAGTGCTCAACTGCTCCATCTGGCTGGGAGTTTCTCCCCCCTTCCCTGACTCTGACCTCCACTCCCAGCCTGGAGAGATCATCCTGCAATGCAACCAAGGGGCCGTTGTCATGTTCTATGTCACCGTCAGCTACATGGGCTTCCTGGCTGCCATCTGCTTCATGGTGGCTTTCTTGGCCAGGGATCTGCCTGGGGCCTTCAACGAAGCCAAGCTGATCACCTTCAGCATGCTGGTCTTCTGCAGTGTCTGGGTGACTTTTGTGCCCACCTACCTGAGCACCAAAGGGAAACACATGGTGGCTGTGCAGGTCTTCACCATCCTGGCCTCCGGTGCTGGTCTGGTGGGCTGCATCTTCATCCCCAAGTGCTACATTATCCTTCTGAGGCCAGAGCTGAACACAAAGGAGCATCTTACAGCCAGAACAAATGTAAAAGCATGAGATATAACATCATTATTATAGTGGAAGAATTGTTAATGTTTCTTTTATTTGACATAACAATCATGATATTTAAAGAATTGTAAAATGTCAATTTATTTGAAAGAATACATTAATTATTTCCACTTAGACAATATCCATGTGTTAAAAGAACATCATATCTATATGCTTCCAAATGGGAAATGTTTGGATTATTGTAATTCGTGTAAGTCTTTTCATCTCAATAAATCTTGGTAAAGGGAATTTTGTGAAAATCATTCAGAGGAATTTGTTGTTCAATGAATTTGACACCTTATTCGTACTGATAGCAGCTAAAAATGTATCTATGAGAGAATGAATAGGAAAAGTGGTAAGATGGCTTGTGTGGGAGACAAGCTCCAACGATGTTGTTTGACAATCTCCATGAGAGCCATTGGCCATCCCACCAAGCCAGAGAAGGCAGAGGTCTCCAGGGCCTCTTGCTTAGATGTTCTCATCCAAGGAGACCTAGTTAGCGCCCCTTTCCCATAGCTGCTTCTGCCCTGTGAAAGAAGCTTCTCCATGAGATCCACCATCCTCTCTCCATCCCCTGATTAAAGCCGGTTCTTTTCCCCAATGCTTGAGTTAGTTGAGACCAGAGTCCAGAAGATGCAAAAGGAGGAGAAGCCTCACGGGAGAGTTAGGCTGCATCCTGACCAGATTGGGCTCCTTGTGGCTGCACTGTGTGAATAGTTGCAAGCAGGAGTTTGGGGGCATCTCAAACTCCACCAGAGGGAAGAGGGTTTCTCTCTCTCTCTTTCTCTCCAAGGTGGGAAGCCCAGCAGTGCAACCCTTGAAGGCCTCACCTGGAGGTTCACTTCAGTCCTCTCGGGCTGCTTCCAGCCCTGGAAGCCCCAGGAATAAGTCCTACCAAGGACTTTGCTCCAGGCTCCCTGGAAGTGAGCGGAAGGGGGGAGAAGAAAGGTGAATATTCTGACTGTGAGATCCTGAAAGTCTCTGGAGATAAATTTCAAGGAACTATAAAGCAATAAAGGCAGTCCTCCACTGATGACCACAATTATTGTTGCTAAGTAAGTTCTGTCTCGCTTTACCACCTTTTTTGCCTCAGTGATTAAGCAAATGAGTGCGGTCATTAAGTAAATCATGCGGTCGTTAAGCAAGTCTTGTGGTGACCCCAATGACCCCAAGGTACTGCACGCATCATAAATACACGCCTGAGTTTTGGTGACGTGACCATGGGGTGCTGCAACGATCGTTAGTGTGAAAACTGGTCCTAAGTCACTTTCCTCAGTGCTGTTGTAACTTCAGTCCCTAAACAAATGGTTGTAAGTGGAGGACTCCCTGTTATCCTCAGAGCCATTTTTGACAGCGAGGCTACTGCCCTTAAGATCCCATCAGAATGGAGCCGGGAGGGACCTTGGGGTCATCTAGTCCAACCCCCTGCCCAAGCAGGAGTCCCCGGACCATTCCATGCAAAGGAGTGGAGAAAACATCCTGGGACGGAGCCCCCCACCCACTTCTGAAGGCAGCCTCTTCCCCTAGTCCATGGGGGATGGTGGGCTTCTGGCCTGGTCCTCAGAGGGCGGCTGGAGGGACAGGAGAGGCCGTGATTTCATCCTTGCATCCCCCC
>NW_020718930.1:5253-16518 GCF_900518725.1 Notechis scutatus
TGAATATTCTACTATTGAAAAACTATCCAGGTTTTGAGGTCCTCCATTAGCATGTTCATTTTCACATATCAATAATATCTGCCTTATCCAATTGGAATCAAGTTGGCAATAGTCCTGTCTATGTATAAAAAATATTCAGACCAAGAAGAGTATCTTTGGGATGGATAAAAGGAGTTCAGTTCCTGCCCTCATAGATAATTGTTAATTTACACAATTTCTGCTTTGTATAAATTCAGGGTATATAATTATTGGGTTAAAATTAAAGTGATGAAACAAACATATAGTCCCAAAACAGACAAAATTTCAATTAAAGACTTATTGGATTGTGCAACTGTCAATTTCTGTTAGCAGTTGTGCTCTTGTACATCTAGAGAAGAAGCTGAAAAATTGCTTCACAAAGAATTTGGGATATAGAAGCTGAGAAAGAGGTTTTAGTACTCAAAAATAGCATATAATACAGCCCTATATCTTAGATCCAGGCATTTTATCTAACATCTGCTAATTTGAATCTAATTGTTGGAATTGTATGGGTGACACAGAAATTTACATTGCATTTTTTATTGTTGTTTTTTTTTGTTTAATATGATTTTGCGTTCCATTTTTATAGACTATCTTATTAATATTCTGACTTAAATACTTTAAACCATGACTAAGGAACAAACTATTCTTATATATTCATCAAAACAAAATTGGGTTTATCAATAAGTAATATTTTGGAGTTGATCTGGACCACATTATAACACAGGATTCTTCATCACTTTTTCAGATCACTGCTCTAATTCCTTCAGAGGCTCTGAGTGATAAAAGGAGATTCCCTTTTTTCCACCAGATGCTTCCCAAAGAAGGATTCCAATACCCAGCAATTGTCCAGCTGCTCCTCCATTTCAGATGGACCCTGATTGGCCTCTTTGCTTCAGACACAGAGAATGGAGATAATTTCATGAGGACTTTCCCTCCGATGCTTGTCAGGAATGGAATTTGTGTGGTTGTATCACAACAATTGTCAGGAACTGGACAAACAGCACCCCTCAGGGAGGCCCTCTCTAAGTGGAGACAAGTCAACGTCTTTGTCCACTTCATAGAATTTATGTCCATCTGGAACAGAATTTTTCATTTCCATGAAGCACTTATGCATTTGCCAGGACCCATTGAAGGGAAAGTTTGGATCCTCACAAGTTTTGCACCGTATACAATAACGAAGGACAGACTTCTCAAATACATCCATAGTATTTTGAATTTTGGTTATCTGATAAAAAAAAGGCCAACAGATGCTGTCTTTGAACCCCATTTCTTTGTGGAAGATCCGTTTCAAGATCATTATTTCCGCTGTTCCCTTTCCAAGCACGTCTTTTCTGTCAAAGGCCGCAGAAGATGCACCCAGAAAGCCCCACTGGAGACCCAGGAGAAAAGGAATAGGAAACGGATCATAAATGACGGTCATCGCTACAGTATCATTCAGACTCTGGCCCAGGCCATGAATGCCGCTTATTCCTCCAGATCGAGGAGGGGAAGGAAGGAGGGAGAAAAGAGGTTGGGGGCTCTGAGGCTGCAGCCGTGGCAGGTATGGGGGGTCCCGATAGGGATCCATTAATCTGAGATCCTTTTGGAGAAGGAACCCAAAGGAGAAGGAGGGGAACATCTCAACCTTCTTGTGCTGCAAAAGGTCAAGAGATTTGCACCATCTAATTGCTCCTGTCTGACGCTCCGGAATAACAGGGAGCAAATCTGAAGTTTCTGTTTAGCCTCTGTTGGAATTAATCTCCTTCTGGGTTCAGTTCCAAGTGGGGAAGAAAGACGCTGGAAACATGGTGACTGCTTGGAAACATGCTTTAATGGTGGACAGGAGCACATGCCTTGGTTGAGGAAAGAAGGGCTGAGATGCTGAGAGTGCAGTTGTTTGATGCCCTCTGTTGGGATTTGAATTTGAGCTTGTATTCTGATCGGTTGTCAGACTCCCATGGGGCCACGCAGGGCCACCTCTGTAGGCTGTTCTGAGTCCCAGGCTTGGTTAAGCCTTTCTGGATGATGGTGATGTAACGAAAGGGCTTTGGGCAATTCCTATATAGCTTTACCTGGAGTAGATCTTTGTTATGTAAAATAGAGTGGCCTAGGCCAGAGTAATGGTCCATTAGCAAAGGTGGGAGGGGGGGCGGAGTTTCAGCCTCTCTGAATTTCTACTTTTCTTTTTAGGGGAAATATATTCTCCCTTTTTAGTATATCCTAAAATATTTCATTTTTCTAGGAGAGGGGAGGTTTTTAACTACTCCCAACACCTCTTTCAGTCCTTGGAAGAGTCTTGAATCCTCCCTTGTCCAACTGAGAGATTTTGTAAGTTGGAGAAGCTGCTCTCATAATCTCCTCCTTGTCTTCTCTCAAGACTCAGTTTCAGGTTGCAGTCAAGTACGATTTTGAGATTGTTTTCATAAACATGAATTTATTTACAAATAACTCAAGATGGCAAATGTCTCCAACACAGCTTCCTCCTTCATCCAGTCCACTTTTATTACAGTCAGAGACCAGCATTACGAATAATAATAATAATAATAATAATAATAGAGAAAAATAAAAATAAACGACAGTCAATGGGCATTTAGAGTCTGCCTAATGCTGAGCCATGTGCGAATATGTGGCAATATAAATGTCCTAAATAAATAAATACATAATTTTGCATTACAGCAGAACAGAATTTGGCCCCATTCAGAGAAACTCCTTTCTACTGATCTGATAACTGCAGTTGCACGTAAAAGAGTTCCGAATTTCCCAGATATTTTATTAGGAGAGGCGTCACAAAGTGAATCCCTGAGTCCTGATAGGAGATGCCGCATAGCAGGCTGTGAACTCACTGGTGGGATTCAATTTTTTTTACTACTGGTTCTGTGGGCATGGCTTGAATTTGTGGGCGTGGCTTGGTGGTCACGTGACCAGATGGGCGTGGCTTGGTGGCCATGTGACTGAGTGGGCTTGGCCAGGTGGCCATGTGACTGGCAAACCAAATACAATTGGTCCTCGCTTAATGGCCGGTTGCTTAGCAAGTGTTCTAATTTATGACTGATCTCCCCAGAGCTACTTGTCCTGTTTTTGGAGTTTTGACAATCATAAACACAAACACACAAACACACATGCACACACACACACTCACACACAGAGACACACACAGAGAGCTTTCTAACCGTGCTATTTTTGATTCTGTAAAGATCTCCTGCTGGAGCAGGGGGTTGGACTAGATGACCTCCGAGATTCGTTGCATGCCAGCCCTAGATTGTTGTGTTGCTTCAAAGAGTCTTCTGAAGCCAGGGTTTGTGTCCTTCCTTCCTCTCCATTTTTTCTCTCTCTCTCTCCCTCCCTCCTTCCATGTATTTATCTATCCATCCATATATCTCATTCACTTTCTCCATTCTCCCTCTCTTTCTTTCTCTCTTTCTCTCCCTCTTTCTTTCTTGCTCTTTCTTTCTTTCTTCTCTTGCCCCCCCCCGCTCTCTCTCTCTCTGTCTCACACACACACACACACAGACACAGAGAGTAGGGAAGAGAGAGAGGGGAAGATAGGGACCCGGACTCTTCGCTATCCCCCACCATCCCCCTTCCCTTCTCAGACCAGGTGAGGGAGGGGAGGGTGAGGGGCAGGGCCAGCTGCTTCAGGCAAGGTGAAGAGGCGTCGACCAAGCACGGGAGTGTAGAAGCCTGGGAATGGCGGCTCTCGGCTCAGCTGGCCTGAGGGGCTCCTGCAGGCATATCGCGACAAGCGGGGGCGAGAAGCCCCGGGAGAACCGCGCACCCACCTTCTGGCTGGCCGGGCCGGGCTGGGCTGGAAGAGGCTCATCCGCTGGGAGAAGTAAGAAAACGTAATCTGGGAGGGCGGGCAGGCAGGCAGTTGTCCCAGGGCTGCTCCACGTGCACACTGCATCAGTAGCACACGCACGGTGTGCGTGTGCAACAGCCCTGGGACATCTGCCCGATCTGCACCACAGCCACCACGTGGTAGGGAAAGCTAGGAGAGCGACTGGGACAAGCGGGCGACCCGGTTTGTGGGTGTGGCCTACCAGGGGTGACCACCGGTTCGTCCGAGCTGGTGAGAACCGGTTGAATGCCACCTCTGCGTGAGCTGCAGTTCGAGTGGCCCCTTGTCCTCAGGGCCCCAGTCTCAGCTCAGGCACTCTTTCTTTGTATCGGCCCCCTGAAACGGCTCTGGGAACTCCGTTGCAGCTCTCGGAGGTTAATTCCCTTTGGACTCTTGGCAGGGTTATTCGATATAAATATCTCATTGCTCTAAAGGCTGCTCAAATAAACATTCTTGGGAAGAGCAGCCCCATCTTGTTGGATTTCCAGATCTTTGAGACCTTGTTTGAGTTCACTAAGTGCGCTAACTCATCCCCCATCCTTAAAAGCCCTTCCCTGCAGAAGCCACGGGGGCTGAGTACCAATGAGTAGTTGTGTGTTCATTTTCCCCACAACAACAACCCTGTGAGTTGAGTTGGGCTGAGCGACTGGCCCCAAATCCCCCAGCCTGCTTCATGACCAAGGCGGGACTTGAACTCACATCCTCTTGCTTTCTACTTCGGGGGCTTAACCAGTACACCAAACTGGGTCCCTTACATACTTATCAAGCTTGGCACAATCCTTCATCCAGTGCATCATTAATGTTCTTATATGAGATACTATAATTTATCAAATGCTAAAATCCAGATAGTTTTCTATTGCTTTTTAATCATACAGTTGTTTCTAGGAGGAAATCATAAATATTTTTCTGGAAAGTTGGTAAAGTTTAAATAACATAAAAGTATATTTGCCTGAGAATTGTTATAAATCTTGTATAATAGCAATTTATCAACACTATTATATTAATGACAACATAGAAAAATTGATGACTTAACGACAAAATGTTGTATCTTCCCACTTTCATGACAAAGATTAAAGAAACTAAAGATTATTTGAGTACCATTTTTAAATCAGTTTTTATCCACTTAATTATGATACCATCCACCCCTCACTTAACTGGGTTTCTGATCACATCACAAAATTGTTTGTTACTCTTTCCTGAGATCGAGTTGTATCAGCATAATATATTTAGGAAATGAAATAATATGTGAGGATGACTTGCATAGAGCACATAAATTATATCCCCTCTTTCCCACAACCCATTTAGAAAAGGCCGTGATAGGAGGGAATGACACCTACAGCTGCATAAAAAAAGGGTCGGTGGGAGATTTGTACTTTCTGGCTCCCCAAATCCTGTCAGTGCAGCATTACAGCAAAGTGGGCCTAGCTCAGGTTTCCTGTCTGGGCTTCCTGGGAGAGGATTACCCTGACAATTTTCTTCTTCAGAAATCCGTGTTTCTGATAACCAACCTGTTGTTTTCAGGGAGTTCATAAATCTCCTATTTTCTGTTGTTCAACTATATTTTGTCAAAATCTATATTGTCAAAATATGATCGACAAATTTTTGTGAACTTTTTCCCTTCACTTGTAAGATAGTGGTAACACCCATTTTCCTAATGAAGCATGTGTGTAAATTAGACAACTACAAGAGAAAGATTAAATATTGAAAAAGCGTCTGGGATAAGAAACAAAGTTTTCTGCTTTTAAAATTACTGCATGTTCCCATTCTAGTTCCATCCTTTCCTGGAGAAGAATGAGTTTGTCAATATTTCGGACTTTGAATTGTACATGGACCCAAATGGAGAGGTAGCAGCAGATGTGTTCATTTCGGGCTTCTTCGTTCTTCCCAGGGATGATCCCAGGAAAGAAACTCTGGCGTATTTTAAAAGACAGAGACTTTATATCGACGAAGATGTTCTTTCACGGCTAAAGTTGCTCAACAAGGTAGGAGAAACTTTGGAGACTTCCCTCCGTTTTCCAAAGCCTGAGGACCCATTTCAAGAGGGCTGATGCTATTCCCCAAAGGTGGTTGACCTTCACTGAGAATTGAATCTGGGCAGTAGAAACCGGATTTTTTCCCTTAGGCTGTTTGGGAGGCTTCAATATTGGTCCATGTTGTGAACCATGTACAGTTAAGGGTCTCCATCAAACGGGTGAGAATCCCACAAGGGCTGGGGAATGTGTCCCTAGTAGCTTCTGGTTGTTTGCTCCTTGTGCCCAGAAGAGCAACGAAGGCGGCAATTCTGCTGACCGCGGCCTGAATCCAGGCTTGGACCATATCGGATGGGATTGAATTGTGATTCGACGGAGGTCCTTTTGGTCCCATTGGGGGAAAGAACCTTCGTCTCGTCCTGCTTGGGGAAAAGTGTCCCCTGAAGGGGCAGGTCCATAATCTGGGAGGCTCTTAAGGAGGCCGGACCTGGCCAGAGCTCTCCATGCCTCCCTTTCACCCTCCCTGGGATGGAGCAATGGGCCTTCTGCTCCTAGGAAGCAGCTCCAAGGCTTTCAGTTCACCTGAAATTATCAAGATTGTTCTGATATCACACCTTAAAATTATGGGTGTGAGAAGAGGGGAGAAATGCATGTTAATGGGGTCATGAGAAGGAACTGGCTGGTTATCATTTAATGCTGAAATCTTTTCTCAGTTCCATCCAGGGGTGGGATTCAAATTTTTTAACAACCGGTTCTGTGGGCATGGCTTAATTTGTGGGTGTGGCTTGATGGTCATGTGACCAGATGGGCATGGCAGGTGGCCATGTGACTGGCAAACCAAATACAAGGGGTCCTCGCTTAATGGCCAGTTGCTTAGCAAGTGTTCTAATTTATGACTGATCTCCCCAGAGCTCCTTGACCTGGTTTTGGAGTTTTGACAACCATAAACACAAACACACAAACACACACGTGCACACAGCCTTCTGATCCTGCTATTCTTTGATTCTGTAAGGATCTCCTGCTGGAGCAGTGGGTTGGACTAGATGACCTCCGAGATCCCTTGCAGCCCAGCCCTAGATTGCTGTGCTGCTTCAAAGAGTCTTCTGAAGCCAGAGTTTGTGTCCTTCCTTCCTCTCCTTTTTTCTCAATCTTTCTCCCTCCCTCCTTCCATGTATTTATCTATCCATCCATATATCTCATTCACTTTCTCCTCCCTCCATCTCTTCCTTTCTTTTTCTTTCTTTGTCCCATCCTTCCATCTCTCCCTTTCTTTGTCTATCCATTTTCCTCCTTTTGCCTCCTTTCTCTCTTTTATTTCTTTCTCTTTCCTTTCTTGTCTCTCTCTTCCTCTTCTCTCATTCCCTCTATTTCACTCCTTCCCTGTCTTTTTCTCTCCTTCCTCCTCTCTGTATCTCTCTGTATCTCTCCCTCATTCTGCCTCTTTCCCTGTCTTCCCCTCCTCACCCCCTTTGTGTGTTTGTGTGTGTGTGTGTGTGTGTGTGTGTAAAAGAGAGGCATGGATAAGTCTGACCAGATCGGGTCTCTTTAAGAACCTCCCCAACTATGAACCGGCCCTTTCAGGGGACACTTTTCCCCAAGCAGGACGAAGCTTCTCTCCCAATGGGACCAAAAGGACCTCCACCCAATCATGATTCAAATTCATCTGAATTCAGGCCCTGGTCAACAGAATTCCCTTTTTTATTTGCTAGTTTGGGCACAAGGAGCAAACAAACCTGAAGCTCTTAGTGACAGATTCCCCAGCCCTTGTGGGTTTCTCACCAGTTTGAAGGAGATACTAAACCATAGGTGGTTCACAAAATGGAGCAGTGCGAGAAGGTAAGGGTGATGGTGGGGCATAGCGAAGCGGCCGGGTCCCTATCTTCCCCCCTCTCTCCCCCACTCTGTGTGTGTGTGCGTGTGTGTATCTGTGAATTTGTGTGTGTGTGTCTCCCTGAAAGCCGCGGCATGGCCAAGCCAGCAAGCTCTCCTTGGCGCTCTTCGCTACTTCTTTCAGTTCTTCTTTTTCAAATCCAGACTGGCTAAACAATGATTGCCAGACTGCGGTGGAAGCGTCCATTCAGGCGACCCTCCTCCTCCACCTCTTTCTCCTCGTCTTGCACCCGGCAGCTATGGATGGATCAGGAGGGTGCAGTTGTGTGGGGAGATGCTCGCTCCTTAAGTGAGCATCCACCCACCCCTACTTGGTTTTGCTGTGTTTGGCATTTGCTTGAGGAGCATCTCCCCGTGCGCATGCACCTTCCCAGCCCTGCCACAATGGCTGGTTATGAGAGGAGGAGGAGGAGGAGGAGGAGGAGGAGAAGGGTTGCCCGAAGGGATGCTTCCACCGCGATCTGGCAATTGTTCAGCCAGTCTGGATTCGAAAAAGTAGAAATGAAAGAAGTAACGAAGAGCACCAAGGAGAGCTTGCTGGCTTGGCCATGCCACGGCTTTCAGGGAGACACACACACACACACACACACAGAGTGGGAGAGAGAGTCGGGAAGATACGGACCCAGCCGCTTCACTATCCCCCACCATCACCCTCACTTTCTTAGGCCAGGCCAGGTGAGGGTGAGGGGCAGGGCCAGCCGCTTCACCAAGGTGAAGAGGTGGCGACCAAGCACACGCGAGTAGAAACCTGGGAACGGTGGCTCCTGAGGGGCTCTGAGGTCAGATGGCCTGGAGCGGCCGAGATCCGAGTGAGCATTGCACCACAGGTTCACCTGATCTCCCACTTCTTTGGTGTTGGCTTTACAGAGCCATGGATTGAGGCCTGAGCTCACATGCAACAGCAGTGCCTTTAACTGCGCTCGCTTGTATATGTCCAAATAATCCGGCGAAGACACTGGAGGAGTCACTCAGGTAGAGCTGCCCCCTCCGCAGTCCCCCTTCTGCACAAAAAGGCCATTCCTTGAGCTAAGAAGGCAAGGAGCTGCGGCTCGACTCACCCAATTCCTAGGACTACCCCAATGGTCCTAATTCTTCTAGGAGAGGGCAGCTCCACCTGGCAATCGCCCTTTCCCTCGGTGCTCTGACTTCCCGTGGCCCGCCTCCAGCCTGAACACCAGGTCGGACCACTAGAAGGCCACTTCCCTACTTCTCAATGGTGCTCCTGTACCAGCCACTGCAGGACCCTCCACCTTCTTCCCCAAATTCTCCCTCAACTTCGAAATGACAATGCCTGTTGCCTATATGGGTGCAACCGGGTGGGTGTGGCAGGGCCAACCAGGGGTGATTATTCTGGGTCCAACAAAGGGGCTGCGTGCGGGAGAGGGAAGGGATGGTAGGCAAATGGGCCATGCTCTCTGGTCTCCCTCCCCCACACCTCTGCCTCACCGCCGGCAGGGTCCAGCAGCTGCGTGAATCCCAGTTAATCCCATGTGGAGAGGCTCATGTTCTCCTGATGCTGGGAAAGCAAGAGAGTCTTTCCCGGCACAGCGAAAAGTTTGCAACTTCCTCTCCAATAGGGAAATGGGCGGCTCTGTGTGGCAGAGAAGCAGCCTGCTTGAATCCTGTTTCTCTCTGCCGCCCGGAGCTGTGCCAGGAAAGACTCTCTTGCTCTCCCAGCAATAGGAGAACACGAGCCTCTCCACATGTCTTCCAGTACAGCGAAATGTAGCTTGGGTCCCCACCAGTCTGCATCTCGCCCCCCGCCTGGATTCACCATAGCTGCTGGGCCTTATCTGCTGGGGGTTAGGGTGGCAGGTGGCAGCAGCAAAAGGAAAGTGGGGTGGGGGGTAAAGGTGATTGGTAGTGGCAGGTAAGCGTCTGGGCCCCGGAGCTTGCAGAGCCTCACTCACCCAGGGAGATCAGGCAGGGCCACAGCGGAAGGCATGCAGCAAAGAACTGACTGGGCATTGGACTTCCGGTTTGAAGGCCTTGGGCGACAGACAGAAATCCATGATCGTGCGCGGTTTCTGTCTTGGCTCGCCTCTGGAGCGCCCCGAGCCGGCTGGTTTCGGGGCTAAGCCACCCCATAGAGGTGGTGAAGAGGGGGGGACCGCCACCAGGGTTCAGGAGAACCGCATCTCTTCTCCCCAGCTGGCCATTACTCCCTTTCCCGAAGGCGGTTGCAGCGGTGGTCAGAAATGGCCACCACAAAGAACAACTTGACCGGAAAAGAATGTGCAGGAGGAAGATAAGAAGTGAAAGTTTTGTCTGACTGGGTTAAATTGTAAAAGCAACAACCAAGGTACCCTGGAATTTAAACTTACAAAAAACAACATTGCTCCCAAAGAAGAGTCGGAAGCAGCGAAGGAAAGTGAAAAGGGAAAGGTTTGGCTTTTTTTTTCTTCTCTCTCCTTCCTTATACTGACAACTAAGAGGCTTAAATAAGAAAAATCCGCTTTGACATCAATAGGCAATTAAGCTGAATATAAAACAAAATGCCAAAGGGATAATAAAGATTTCTGGACATTAGAAACTTCCTTTTTCATAAGCAGGAAGGGAGAGAAAAATTATAAGGGCAGGATCTGGAAGAGGGAGGAGACTGCCTAAAATTAAAAAGGATCTACAGTAAAACTTCAACAAGACTTCTAAAAGATACATTTTAACTGAAACTTTGCAACTAAATAGTAACCCCTAGTAAAAAAAGAGCAAAAAAGAAACAGCTTGCATGTATTTGGATTATTTGGTGATCTTTGGATTCTTGGTTATTATATTTGAATGACTAAAATCAATCGGGTAGTTGTTTTGAAATTTATACAATGGCAACACTTCTGGATGAATTGAAAATGGAACTTAAAAAGTACAAGAAGGGAAGGGTTCTTTTGGCTTCATTTTTCAATTCTTAGAAATGGAGATTTGGAACTATGAGAAACAACAAAAAATGACTGCAAAACAAGAAGACTGGGACAAAGAAGAAGCCATCTATAATGAACAAGTAATTTTATGTGGGGAAGAAAAAGGAAAGGGGGAAAACAGAATGGAGAATTTAAGACTTAAAAAAACAACCAAAGAAAAGAAAAATAATTCCAAAAATAAGTATAATATTGGAAAGCAACAGAAAAAGGGAATACAGAAGAGAGAAATAAAGGTAGAGAGACAAGGGGGTAAAAGGGGGAGAGAGAAGAAGAGAGGGAAGAAGGAAAGGATAAGAAGTTACAAAGGACCGAAACAAGATACAGAGAAACAGGACCTACCGTATTTGCCGGCGTATAAGACGACTTTTTTGCCCTGAAAAACATGCCTCCAAGTGGGGGGGTCGTCTTATACGGCGAGTATATAACAAAGGTCGTCTTATACGCCGGCAAATACGTTGTTGTCACTCGGTGCAAGAGTGACGGGGGCGGAGCTCCGCAACTTGCGAAGCCCCTTCAAGCCCAGCCGGAGTCTCTCTTCCTCCTCCTCCCCCACCCACCCACCCACCCACTCCGCTCGTGCGAGCGGACAGGCAGGCTCCAGGCTTTGCCCCCATCCCTCACCTCCTTCCATCCCCCTCCACCCCCCCCCCCCCAG
>NW_020718931.1:0-16509 GCF_900518725.1 Notechis scutatus
GGCGGATAAGGATGCCCATAGACGGCACCTAGCTTTGGAAAGGCAATTGCAGAAACGAGCCAGGGAGGCAGACAAGATGGCTATGACACAACAATCTGATCAGGACCCAAGTCCATTGTTGGGGTCCTAGGACTTATCCACCCAGGCCAGGCAGGCTGTTTCTGGACAACCTTCCATAGGCACATCTCCTCCAATGAGCACTGCCCGGCTAATCCCAGAGGCAACCTTCACCCCTACGGTCGCCAGCCTAAGACAGGAGGAGGGATTACCTGAGACTATCCCCATCGAAATGAGGCAATGGATGGAGATGGCGATTCAAAGGGGCATTGCGGCTGGAGTTCAGCAATCCATCAGGACCAGACACTTCTTGGCCACTTCGGATGCGGGATCCCTGTCCGTTCGATCCTTTGCGCATATGGGACAACATCAAACTCATGTATTCCCCAATATTCCTAACATACCAGCCCAGGGCCTTCGGGAAGAGGTAGAATTTGAGGATCAGGATGTTCCCATGGAGGTGGGGTTGATCCATCAGATGGACTTGGGGTTGTCAGAGGCTGACCCACTAGAACGGGGAATGTCGGACGATGAAGGCCTCATTCCGGACCAACCTACCTTTTCTGGCCTTTTTCACCCGCACCTCTTTAAATCCGTACTGTTCAAGGCAAAGAACACCGCTAAACTAGGCACATCAAACCCTCATCCATTGTCAACAGGGTCTCAGGACGAATCCGAGGATCTAATATTCTCACAACCGGCTAATGAGGCGGAAACTATTCCTGTCCCTCGTATGTTTGCTGAATTAGTACAAAATCAATGGGCATCAGCAGCATCATACCCAGCCCCAACAGGGTACGATAAACAATATTATAATTTGGCACCAGAGTTTTCAAATTTTCTCAAAACGCTGGAGGTGGATGAGCCCATTGTGGCACTGGCCTCTTCTTCAACCTTTCCCAACGAGGCCGAGGAAGCCCTGAGACCGGAAGAAAGGAGAGCACAGTTGGCACTCCGTAGGGCGCACATTTCTGATGCCTGGGCCATTAGGGCAGCTACAGCGGCGTCCTTTTTTACACGGTCCTCCCTACGATGGCTCTTCCACGAGGGGTATATTGCCGGCATCAAATGTCAGAGCCCATCAGGACATAGCTAAAATTATTGCAGCAGCAGAATTCTCCGCCGACGCCACATTTAATGCAGTCAAATTCTCATCTAGGGCCATAGCATCTCACGTATCAGCACGGAGACTTCTATGACTCAGACATTGGCAGGTGGATACCAAGCATAAATGCAAGTTGGCATCAGCCCCAATATCGGGGGATAAATTATTTGGCAGTGTCTTGGAGCCCCTCCTTATAGAGAATAGAAACAAGAAAAAAGTGCTTTCCCCTCTCTTTCGGAGGTCTGAAAACAGAATGCCCCAGTCGTTTCAAAGGGGTTCCTTTCGGCCCTACTATCAAGGCCCATACATTCCCAGATCTCAGAGAACATCAGGCTACAGACCCAGTTTTAGACAGGATAGGTCTGAATCTTCTGATAGAGGTCAGTGGGGAGGCCAAAACAGAAGAAACCCCAGAGGCACTGGAGGCCAATTTTTTCATCGCCCCAAGTGAGTCCTTGACAGCAGTTCCCATTGGAGGGCGGCTAAAATTGTTTACTGATCAATGGGACAGCTCCACCTCTGATGCATGGGTCAAGGACACTATTAGGTTTTGTTTGGCGCTAGAGTTTCAATTCTCCCCCCCCCCGAACTTTTTCATTTGGAGCCCTAGGTCCACAGACCCCATTAATGATGATAAAGTTAATGCAGGAGGCTATCAATCATCTTCTACATATTCGGACCATTAGAGAGGTCCCATCTTAACAGCGGGGTCACGGCTGTTACTCTCTATTGTTTGTGGTCCCAAAGACTTTGGGGGGCTGGAGGGCAATTCTGGACCTCAAATGTCTGAACAGATCATTGGTTTATCGAAAATTCAAGATGACTACTCTCCAGTCCATTCTGCTCAGCATCAGAGAGAACGATGTCCTGACCTCTATAGATCTCACAGAGGCTTATCTACATATACCAATTAGACCTGCTCACTACAAATATCTTAGATTCTGCTATTGTGATTGGCACTACGAATATATTGCCCTACCATTCGGTCTGGCTTCGGCCCCTAGGACTTTTACCAAGGTCCTCGCGGCTTTGGTTGCCTCACTCAGGATCAAATCTATTCGCTTACAATGTTATCTGGATGATATTTTAATTTTGTCATCTTCCAGACATCAAGCAAAATTGGATACCAAGATTACTCTGGAGACCCTTCAGGGTCATGGCTTTTCCATAAATTGGGATAAAAGCCATTTGATCCCAACTAGGTTAGTTCATTTAGGGGCAGTGATAGATACCATGGAGGGCAAGGTCTTTCTCTCTCAGGACAGGTTAAACAGTATACAGTCTTTGGCCAGAAAGATCAGAGCCTTAAAGAGGGTTTCCCTGGCAGTGCTGTCTCAACTGTTAGGGAAACCTATTTCTTGTATTTCCATTGTGCCTTGGGCTCGATTCCATTCTAGAGAGCTGCAATGGTTCCTGCTACCTTTCCAGCGACCCAGAAGAGCCACTTCCAATGTCCAGATAAAGGTACCAATCACTCCGCTGGTGGTCAGAAAAAATGATAAACAAGGGGTGTCCTTTCAAGGAACCTTACAGGGCAATGATCACAACCGATGCCAGCCTGGTAGGATGGGGAGCTCACTTCCAATTCCACACTGCACAGGGAATTTGGACTATTTCCGAACAATCACAAAGCATCAACCTGTTGGAGCTGTGAGCAGTTCACCTGGCCTTACGCAGCTTCTACCCCTTTTCCAATCATGCCACGTTCTGGTCGTGTCAGACAATATCACAACCAAGGCCCACGTAAACAGACAGGGGGGGTACCCATTCCAAACTTCGGATGCTGGAGATGGCCAAGTTGTTCAAGTGGGCCGAGGCCAATCTGTTGTCACTCAAGGCAGAACACATAGCAGGGGCCTTAAACACACAAGCGGACTGGCTCAACAGGGCCGTGATAGATCAGGAAGAGTGGCACCTACACCTGTCTGTCTTCCAGGAAGCAGTGCGGAGGTTTGGGCAACCGGTGATCGATCTATTTGCCTCTCCTCTCAACGCCCAATTGCCCCAGTATATTTCAAGGTACCTGACTCAGGGGCAGAGGCCGTCAATGCCCTGCGTTGTCAGTGGCCTCCCGAACTTCTATATGCATTTCCTCCACTCCCGGTAATACCCAGGTTGATCCAGAAGTTATTGGAGGAATGAGCGGAATTGATATTGGTCACCCCTTACGGGTCCAGGTGAACGTGGTTCGCAGACTTACAGGACCTGTCGAGAGAACAACCTTGGAAAATTCCACCATCGAAGGTTTTCCTCTCCCAAGGGCCGATACTTCACCTGAACCCACAATGGGTCAGTCTAACCATATGGAGGTTGAGCGGAGCCATTTAAGGGCCCAACAGGTTTCAGAGGATGCTATTGCCACCATTCAAGCATCCAGCCTGTCCTCAACAAATTGTATATATGAGGCCATGTGGTCCGCCTTCTGTCGCTGGTGCCAGGGGTCTAAGATCGACCCAACTGCCCCATCAATATGACAATTATTGGCCTTTTTACAGGAGGGGTTGACCAAGGGCCTATCTCCAAATACTTTACACAGACAGGTGGCAGCTTTAGCCTCGGTGATAGCCTGGGGTGACCTCTGGTCCATAGCGCACCATCCACATGTCCGCAGCTTTCTTAAGGGTGGTGCAAACTTACGACCTCCTGTAATTCACCGCTATCCCACCTGGGACCTCAACAAGGTGTTAAACGCACTTATAACTGGCCCATTCGAGCCTTTAAGAACTGATAGTCTTAAATTCCTGACATATAAGGTGGCCTTCCTAATTGCAATCACATCAGCAAGGAGGATTTCCGAATTGGCGGCATTATCAATGAGAAAGGGCCTGTGCGTGTTTCATGCGGACAGAGTGATTCTCTGATTGGATCCATCGTTCACTCCTAAGGTAAATTCAGCCTTCCACAGAGCACAGGAGTTGGTGCTTCCAAATTTTTGTCCGAAACCATCTCATAGACTGGAGCATCAATGGCATCGACTTGATGTTTGAAGGGCCTTAAGCATCTATCTAGACCGCACGGCGGCATTTCAAAAATCTGAGGCCCTATTCCTATCCTTCAACCCATCCACTTTAGGGCAAAAGGTGTCATCGACGACCATTGGTAGATGGTTGAGAGCCACCATAGCTAAAAGTTATGAATGCCAGTCCATCTCAGTTCCTAAGGGCATTGCAGCCCACTCAACAAGGAGTGTGGCAACATCAGCAGCATGGGCCGCATGGGCTTCCATAGACGAAATTTGCAGAGTGGCAACTTGGGCTTCACCATCTCCCTTTGTCAGAAATTATAAAATTGATGTCTATGCCTCAGCGGATGCTTCATTTGGCAGAAGAGTCCTGCAGAGGGTCCACAGAGTTTAGGAGTGGATTTCGATCCAGACGGAGTCCCTCCCTAAGGACAGGCCAAGCTTTGGTATGTCCCACTTCTGGATGCTCTGAACAGCTCATGGGAGAAAGGGCGTTGGTACTTACCTGATACGCCCGTTCTCTGTGAGCTGTAAAGAGCATCCAGTCCCACCCATTTCTTTCTATCTGGTGGGGTTCCCTTACAGTCAGGGATCTAGATTAGGTGATGAGTCCTGGACTTTGGCACTCAATCTTTGCAAAACTTGGGGACGCTGAGGAGGTGTCCCATGGAGGAGGAGGAGCATCCCGGAGTTTTAAGCCCAGCCTTTCCAGAAGAGACTGAAGCACCTCCCACTTCTGGATGCTCTTCACAGCTCACAGAGAACGGGCGTATCAGGTAAGTACCAACGCCCTTTCTCTTCCACTGTTCCTACAACTTCCACTCCCTCAATCACTTCATCCCTATTACTAAATATCAAGTCCACTATAACTGACCCTCTAGTTCCTCCTCCATCTTTAGGATGATAAAGTTGTCAGCTATACAGGTCTGGAGCCTGTTTATTTTAAGCCATATTTATTTTATTTATCCAGAGAATATATTCCAGCAGTACTAAAGCCATATTTAGCTAAGGCTTGTACACAACTATGCTTTGGTGGTCAGCTGGGATCTTACTCTTCTTTTATTCTTCTGGAAAAAGGAGGCAGGATTATCTAAAGTCAAAACAGATGCATGCATTTTCATTATAACACATTGGTTAAAATTACCATTTCCCCCCCACAAGTTTGAGTTTCTTATAGAGGACAATTACGAATAGTATGGTTTAGGATCATTTCACAAGTACTTTAGTATCTTGGCTTCTCCAGGGAAGAAATAGCAATAGCATTTATATACCGCTTCACAGTGTTTTACAGCCCTTTCTAAGTAGTTTACAGTATCAGGATATTGCCCCCAACAATCTGAATCCTCATTTTGGTGACCTAGGAAGGATGGAAGGCTGAGTCAACCTTGAACCTGGTGAGATCAAACTACCAAATTGTAGGCAGCTGGCAGTATTGCATTCTAACTACAGTGCCACCACAGTACTCTTAATGATGTGGCAAAAGTGTGTGCACTTAGTGTATTTAAACAATGTATCAAAACCTGGAAACCCAACAAAATCACTCTTCCTAAGGATATTTTATTAAGCAGTCACTTCTCATTTCAAAGCAGTGAAATATATATAGCATATAACTGTCCCCCAAACTCCAAAGGCCACTAATTTTAGCATGCTGTGGTAGAAATAGCAATAGCACTTAGACTTTTAAACCACTCCATAGTGCTTTACAGGACTCCCTGAGTACTAATATGGATTGTTCTTGAGTGGCTTACAATATCAGCATATGGCTTACAATATCAGCATATTGCTCCCAACAGGCTGGGTTCTCTTTTTACCAAGCTTGGAAAGATGGACGGTTGAGTCAACCTTAAAATGGTCAGAATTGAACTCCTGGATGTGGGCAGAGTTAGCCTGCAATACTGCATTCTAACCACTAGCACCACCACGGGCAGTTTTGAAGGTCCTATATAAAGAATAATTTAGAATAATTGCATTATTACTTTAAATTTCACACAGATTTAAATTCAAACTGGAAATTTTCAATTTTTCAATTTTTATCTAATACTTGGATTGTTACCATATCCAAATTCTGCATAGAATTTTTAATTCAGTTGTATGAAATACCTAAATCAGACTTTATTCATAATAATAGCCTCTTTGAACTGCAAGATGGATAGGAAATAAATTTGATGATTTGATAAATAAAAATAAATAAGTAACAAATAAATAAATAGATATAGAGCTTTTTTACAATATTATTTTTTAATGTACACCATCCAGAATAAATAAGTGTAATTTTATGATAAATTTCATGGTTAATATTGTGCTGACCATATTCACTTTCAACTACAGTTTAAATAGGTCTTTTTTAATGTGATGGTGTACGATATTTTAGTCTATTTAGAACTAATAAAGATAAGGCAGACAGCTACAGTCTCCATGTTATTTTTAAATCCTTGTTTTATTAATCTGTGTTATATTATTTTATTCTTTTTTCATGTTTTATTTTGCATTTGTTTATATATTTTATTTAAAGTATTCACTAAGAATAATTCTGATAGTTACATTTTTAGCAATTAAAAAAAGGACAATCCATGTTAGCAATTAGGATTAATATAATAGTGAAAGATTATTACAATAGAATATTCTTATATTCTCTATGAATAATACAATATGGTGTAAAATTAATGTTATTTAAAAGAAAATACAATTAATATGTATCTATTACTATGTTTAAAACTGCACTCATAATCTTTAACATTTCACTTCTGAGTCATATTTCACCAATTCTTTATAAAGTTCAGCAGATGTTTTAAATTTAGTCTCATGTCTAAGCATTTGCCAGTGTTTCTCCATAGTTATTTTAATACTGTTAAGTAATTCAATGATAATGAAATCAATCAGGTAGACTAAACCACTGGGAAATAAAAGCCTTAAAATAATTATATTTCTCATATAAATAATAAAATATCACAATCTATATGAATTGTCTTTCCACTCAGTATATTACTTTGTTGTTTACTCATTGTGAAGATAAAGATTTAATAATGAAATAACATGATTGCTAGAGAGTTAAAAAGATAGACAGACAGATGGATATAAACAAACCTGACCTACAGATACATTAAAGAAGATAAGGGATATATTTTAACCATTTCCTTGGCACTGTTGTTTTGCCTCTTTGTTTCTCCAGTGCTCATCCTGTGTTTTGGAATCTTCATTAACTAGTTCACATAAATTATTGATCTTACCTTTCACAGAAAAGACTTGTGAGCTAATTCCTTTTGCTTTCATTCCAGGCTTGACAAACACCTTCAATACATACAGGTGATATATCATTGCCCCTTAGATAATAATTGCCTTTGTTCTGCAATAAACAACCTCAAACTACATGTCTTAAGTTGACTTGGATATTCATCATCCCAAGTATTAGTGTTGCAATTTAATTATATTTTTTCTCTATGAACAAAGAAACAGGCAACCACATATGGATAGCTATATCTATATCTGTATCTATATTATATACATTTTTATCTAAAACATCTATTCATCCTGTTTTTTAGTTAAATTATCAGATTCCATTATAAAAATCTAATTTGCCTGTAGATTTCTTTTTAAATCAATTTCAGCTGTTTAAATCTTTTCTATGTTAGACTATTGAATGATAAATTCATTAAGCATGACAAGCTAAACAATGTTTTATTAGTATTAATGACACAAAGTGATCTGAAGTCTTTCTGTAGCCCTGATTTCTAATTGTCTGAGCTTTATTTTTTAAGCTTTATAAATCAGAAGGTGCTAAAACTTGGTGGCATAAAATAATAATAATTTATTAAAAATGTATGCTTCCCAACTCCCAATGACTTTTACAATATTAATAATGTATATGCTTCCATAAAATAATGCAAATATACAACAGTATATACAGCAACTCACAATGGTCAGTCAGAATATCTGTATGATGATATAATCATACAAATACTGCAATTATACTTTTGCATCAGAATTTCTGATACCATATATACCCTGTTTTCCTGAAAATATGACCTACCTCGAAAGTAAGTCCTAGCTTGATTTTACACATGCGCCCAAAAATAAGCCCTACCCTCAAAATAAGCCCTGATTAAGACCCCACCCACTCCAGAGTGCATGGATAAAAATTAAGCTAGGGTGGGGATTGGGGGAGTGGAGCTGCCCTACTACTTACCTTCAGACAGTTATAGCCAGGCTTCGCACACCCTGACACCTGCCTTGCTGGCCCATTTATTCTGCAGCCAGCAAGGCTGGCAAGGCTTTCCTGAAGGCCTCTGTAGCTGATAATAAAGATTTGGATTGATCCAGAGCTCTGTTATCAGATGCAGAGACCTCAGGAAAGCCATGCTGGCAGCAGAAGTTCCTGAAGGCCTCTGACAGCGAAAAGGAGGCCGGGGCGATATGCACAAGTGAGGTTAGTGAATGGATGACATCCCACCAAAATAGGCACCTGGTGCCTTTTTGGAAAAAAATATATAAGACAGGGTCTTATTTTCAGGGAAACATGGTAAGTCACAATTTTTATATGATTTCACCATCATCCATGTGTTATCATTTGCCTCCTTGTCCATGAATGCCAATCTTTTTATTGAAGAAAAACAATACTTGCCTGGGGAGGGTGTTATAAAATATGTGTATGCTTCCTGAAACCAAATACTTGGCATTAAGAGAAGTACTAATAATGTAATAAAATACGATTAAAAATAATGTTGCCATGTTTACTTACAATTTGATAACATATGACTTTCAAAATTTTTTTTGAAAAGTTTTCTATTTCTTTATTTGACAATGTTTTTGCTAATTCAATATTTTAAAACTTGTGAAACATAAAATGTAATATAAATGTAACATGCACACAGCAGTTTATAATTTTTTTTAATTTCATTTTTAATTTCAATTTAATTCCATTATATCTTTAATTTCAGTATCTCATTATCTTTAAGTATGATGGACATTAGAAACAGAGCCTTCCATTACATTTTGACATGGTTTTATCCTTTTACTATGTCTTTTTGCCTTTTTGTTGTGTTTTGGGATTGTCTTGAACTGTTAAAGGAATATAAATAAATATAAATAGAAAATAATATATGACATGACAAGGAACGAATACTGGACTTACCTGTGTCATGGATGTTGGTTCTTTATTCAGAATTAGGATTGAAGGCAAGCATTGTCTATTCTAACTGTTCCTGCCCAATCTGATTTTTGTGGAGTGCTTTCACACAGTTCTGTTCACATTACAGAGCTTAATCATGCACTGAAAGAACCATGAGTATATCCAAAGAAGCAGCTCTAAGTAGAGTGGAGTACAAATGAAATAATGAAATGTGCCATATCAGAAATCATACAGGACTGAACATCCTCTCAAGAAATCTATATTGCATAGAGAAGTATGATCCTTATAAAATTTTGTTACCACAATAATGGACAATAATTTCAATAAGGCAGGTAAAATCAAAGACTACTTTCTTATGCAGTTAAATAGCTAATGTAGAAGTCACATTGACTAAAATACACTGCTTAAAAAAAATAAAGGGAACACAAAAATAAGACATCCTAGATCTGAATGAATGAAATATTCTTTTTTTTTTAAAACAAGTTTTATTAATTTCAACAACAAACAAATCATTACAAATTTAAATCTTTTCTGTATTTCCACAAAAATTTCCCCAATATTCTCATAAAACACAAACAAACACAAACAAACATATAAAAAATCTTTTAGTAAAGTACCTTGGCCCCAGTTACCTCTCTTTGTATGGGCAGCGCATTTCACTCTTCACAATTCTATCTTATTTAATCCATCTTAATTAAATCATTATATTTATATCTTTTGCCCATTCATTATCCCTCTATCTCTTCTTATAATAAAAAAAAAAATTCTCCTGAGATCACTAATCAGAGTATGATGCCTTTCTATCCTCCCCCTAAGTTAGTAAAATTAACATTCAACATAACAAATACCCAATTCGGTTCTGCTTGGTACATTCTATCCACAAAAAATGTTTAAATACATTGTATCCTCCTTTCCTTCAATATTTTATTACATTTTAAAAATAAATCATTATTAAAAACTTCAACATTTTAATTTCTTATTAAATCTTAAACCATTCTAATTTACTATTTCAAATATAAATGTTACAATACCATCTTCTGTACCTAGCAGAATCTTTTTTACAGAAGTTTATATTTCATCCTTTGTCCCTAAAAAAAATTCCTCTTCTCCCATCCAATTTTAAAACTTTGAGGCTTTTCTCCGCCTTTCCCCTTTCTTTCTTCCCCCACCAAATCTTCCTACCCCCCCTTCTTCTTCTAACCTCTGCCTTGCTGGGATCCCTTCTCTGTTGTGTTCCCTTTTCCTCTTGTTTGCTATCATTATATTTACTTTGCATCATATTTTTCTCTTTCTCAAATATTTTTTTAGATCTTAAGTCCTTCATTTTCCTTGCTCTCTTCCTTCCTTCTTTCTTAGATAAGTTTTGAGATTCAATAAAGATGGCGTCTTCATCTTTTTCTTGTTGTTGTTCTTCTGTTTCCATCTGTTTCATTGTCTTTTGGTAATTAACCAGCGCCATTTCTAGAAATAGAAAAGCTTTTTCCATACCATCTTTGCAGGCTGCTTTTGTTTGCTCATATTCATCCCTCAGGTCCTCAGAAGGAAAAGCCATTATAAATAAATCTTTTCTTTTCTTTATTCCTCTTTCTTCTTACACCGACCAGATATTCAGAGAGAAAGGTAAAACAATCCCAAAGTCCACAATCCTCAATAAATCCAAGCAAGCCAAATTCCCCCTTCCTCTTCCAGGGGTGGTATCAAACAAAAAAAAAGAGAGTCCAAATCTGTATTTTAAAGCCTTTTTAAAATTATGTTTCTGTCCTCAATTCTTTAAGGCATCTCCTCCAACAAGATCCAGATTTATATATTTTCTTTGTCCTCTCCCTTCCGGCTTAATTCTGTCGGGAGGGAGAGTAAACTTTCCTTTCAGCACCTCAAAATTGCCGCTTTTTTTCTCTTGTGGAAAAAATCATCAAAAAACCATCTTTTCCAGGAATTAAATTAGATAAATCTCAAAGCCCTGGGTTGACCAAGAATAACTTTCACTTTTAATAACTTTCTCTTCTTCCTCCTGCGCATACTTGCCCGGCTGCCGACTTCTTTGTGGTGGCCATTACGGACCGCCGCTGCACCGTCCTGGTAAAAGGGGGTTCTGCCGCCCAAACCCTTCCTCCGGATCCCCCTTACCTTCAGCTACCCCTGCAGGGCAGCCTTGCTCCGCACCCGTCCGGGTCGGAGCCCCAAAACGGCTAGCGCGGCAGGGATCGCGCAGCTTCGCGAATCCCTACCGCTCGCGAAGCCGACAAACCGGAAACTCTCGAATGAAATATTCTTATTAAATACTTTGTTCATTACATAGTTGAATGTGCTGACAACAAAAATACACAAAAATTATCAATGGAAATCAAATTTAGCAACCCATGGAGATCTGGATTTGGAGTTACACTCAAAATTAAAGTGGAAAAAAACACTACAGGCTGATCCGACTTTGATGAAATGTCCTTAAAACAAGTCAAAATGAGGCCCAGTAGTGTGTGTGGCCTCCATGTGCCTGTATGATCTCCCTACAACGCCTGGGCATGCTCCTGATGAGGTGGCGGATGGTCTCCTGAGGGATCTTCTCCCACACCTGGACTAAAGCATTCCCCAACTCCTGGACAGTCTGTGGTGCAACGTGATGTTGGTGGATGGAGCGAGACATGATGTCCCAGATGTGCTCAATTGGATTCAGGTCTGGGGAACGGGCGGGCCAGTCTATAGCATCAATGCCTTCGTCTTACAGGAACTGCTGACACACTCCAGCCACATGAGGTCTAGCATTGTCTTGCATTAGGAGGAACCCAGGGCCAACCGCACCAGCATATGGTCTCACAAGGGGTATGAGGATCTCATCCTAGTACTTAATGGCAGTCAGGCTACCTCTGGCGAGCACATGGAAGGCTGTGCGGCCCCCTAAAGAAATGCCACCCCACACCATTACTGACCCACTGCCAAACTGGTCATGCTGGAGGATGTTGAAGGCAGGAGAACGTTCTCCACGGTGTCTCCAGACCCTGTCACGTCTGTCACATGTGCTCAGTGTGAACCTGCTTTCATCTGTGAAGAGCAAAGGGCACCAGTGGCAAATTTGCCCATCTTGGTGTTCTCTGGCAAATGCCAAACGTCCTGCACAGTGTGGGCTGTGAGCATAACCCCCACCTGTGGATGTCGAGCCCTCATACCACCCTCATGGAGTCTGGTTTTGATCATTTGAGCAGCCACATGCACATTTGTGGCCCGCTGGAAGTCATTTTGCAGGGCTGTGGCAGTGCTCCTCCTGTCCCTCCTTGCACAAAGGTGGAGGTAGCGGTGCTGATGCTGGGTTGTTGCCCTCCTATGGCCTCCTCCACCTCTCCTGATGTATTGGCCTGTCTCTTGGTAGTGCCTCCATGCTCTGGACACTACGCTGACAGACACAGCAAACCTTCTTGCCACAGCTCGCATTGATGTGCCATCCTGGATGAGCTGTACTACCTGAGCCACTTGTGTGGGTTGTAGACTCCGTCTCATTCTACCACTAAAGTGAAAGCACCGCCAGCATTCAAAAGTGACCAAACCATCAGCCAGAAAGTGGTCTGTGGTCACCACCTGCAGAACCACTCCTTTATTGGGGATGTCTTGCTAACTGCCTATGCTTTCCACCTGTTGTCTATTCTATTTGCACAACAGCATGTGAAATTGATTGTCAATCAGTGTTGCTACCTAAGTGGACAGTTTGATTTCACAGAAGTGTGATTGACTTGGAGTTACATTGTGTTGTTTAAGTGTTCCCTTTATTTTTTTGAGCAGTGTATATTGTTGATTTTATAGTTGTAGTTCCAGCCAACTGCATATTCAAATATTATGGAATAGTTTTTACTAATGATGCCTTTTTGATGGCAGAAGAGTTCATTAGTTTTGGGCTGACAGCTTAAAATAGCAATTCCTCTCTTGTCTATCAAAACCAGCATAGACTTGATCAGCTTTTTTGATAGAAGAAAATATGTGTAAATTAAAGCTAAAGCTAAAATACAGCTAAAGCATTATGTAGATGACAATTGGCTCATATAAGGACAAGAACTTCAAAGCCAAATTAGTTTTAAAAATCAAAATAATAAATATTTCCTCAAGTAATGAAGTATTAGATTGCGACAGAGTTTTCAGGAACTGTTATAATTAATAAGCACTGGTGCATGAGGTTTATTTTGTTAAGTATAGAGTTCTCCTTATAGGAGCTTTTGCGTGTAATAATTAGCTTGATTACAGGAGTCTGAAGAGGGGAAAAGTCCCAAAGTAATCAAAGCATCCTTTGCAACTCATAAGCTTCAATAATTAATTTTTTCACTTACAAATTGCAGGTGCTTTATTCTGTTTGATTAATAAAGTTTTATTAATATTTAGTGTTTTTTTAATTTCATAGAAGCCACTCACTAGGTCTTTATTTTATAATTAATATCCAATTTATTATGCAGTTTTTCTTTTTGATTAGTAACATAGTTATCACCAAATTGAATGAAACACTCCATTTATACTATATTCACTTGAATATGTTCCTTTTGTCTTTTCCCTCTGATTCTTATCCTGCTTTTCTCCCAGCAGCCATATCTCAGGTATTTTCTCTTCATTCACATCCCATCATCAAAGCTTTCAGCTTGTAGACTAGCAAATTGGTTAGCTGCAATAGAAGCTCATTGGCCTTTTATCTTGGGAGAAAAAAAGTCATTGGCTTAAAATGGTTATTTTCATTGGCAATGGCATCAAACCATAAGTTTCAATTTAGAATAGAATAGAGCCGGAAGGGACCTTAGATGCAGGGGTGGGATTCTACAGGTTCGCACCTATTCTCTAGAACCAGTTGTTAACATTCTAAGCAGTTCAGAGAGCTGGTTGTTAGAAGAAATTACTGGCCTAATTCTGTAAGGAAGGCAGGAAGAAAACATTCTGGTTTTGTTTACAGAAATTGCCTCTCTGTTAACCCTTATTACATTCCTGACAGGACTAGACTTTCTGTCTCAGGAACTTCTCTGGAATTTTTTCCCCCTCCTTTGCTGGCACTTTGCTTGTGTGGAGTGACCATTCAAAGTTACAATGGCACTGAAAAAAGTGACTTATGGCCATTTTTCACACTTATGACTGTTGCAGCATCCCAATAGTCATGAGAGGCCAGGCAAGGAGATGCGTGCCTTGATGTGAGTAATATTGAGTTGGCCATGCCCAGCCAGTCACATGACCACCAAGCTATGCCCACCAACTAAGCCAGGGGTGGGCAAACTTTTTGGCTCGGGGGCCTCATTGACTTTTAAAATTTGACAGACGGGCCGCCACCTGGTGTCGAAATGCCTGTCATTACAAGTCAAAATCAAATGAATGCAATCATTCAATCATTCACATCAAACCTTAATTCTGTACCAATCTTCGGCGGGCCGGATTAAAAAGACCAATGGGCCGGATGTGGCCCACGGGCCGTAGTTTGCCCACCCCTGAACTAAGCCATGCCCACAGAACTGGTTGTTAAAAAATTTGAATCCCACCCCTGCTTAGATGTCTTCTAGTCCAGCTCCTTGCTTAAGCAGGAGAACCTATACTATTTCAGATAAGTGGCTATCTAGTTCTTAAAAACCTCTAAAGATGGAGTGCCTACTATTTCTGAAGTCAAGCTATTTCACTGGTTAATTGTTCTCACTGTTAGGAAGTTTCTCCTTAATTCCAGGTTGCTTCTCTCTTTAGTTAGTTTCTAATCATTGTTTCTTGTCCTTCCCTCTGATGCTTTGTCGAATAATTTGATTCCCTCTTCTTTATGGCAGCCCCTCAAATACTGGAATACTGATATCATGTCATCCCTAATTCTTCTTTTTTTTTTTAGACTAGCCAAACCCAAATCCTGCAGCTGTTTTCATATGTTTTAGTCTCCATTCCTTTGACCATCTTCGTTGCTCTTCTCTGAACTTTTTTCAAAGGTCTCAACATCTTTTTTGTAGTATGGTGACTAAAATTGATTGCCGTATTCCAGGTATGGGCTTACTAAGGTTTTTATGAAGTGGTACTAGTACTTCATGTGATCTTGATTCTGTGCCTCTGTTTATACAACCCAGGATTGTATTCGCTTTTTTGGCGGCTACTGTATATTGCCGGACACTGCTGTCCTTCTTGTATTTTAAATTTCCTTCTCTTGTTTTTAAACTTCAAATATCACACTTTGTGTATGCATTTAAATGTCCATATGTGTGAGGAATGTGTGCATGTATACATAGATGTCAATAAAAAATGATTCAAGAATATTGAGCAAAATGGTTGCACTATTGTGTCGGTATTCACTCAGGATCCATAAGGCTGCCATTTCAGTAGAAAAAGTTGATAAATCTTCCTAACCTTGGAATATAAATTGTACACTATACTTTGCATTTATGCATGTATATTAACTTTATTTATCTGAAACTTGGTTCCTTATAGTATCTTGTTCAAATCACTTGAAATAAGGAATGATTATAGCCTTCAATGTTACATGTGCATATATATTAAATTAAATCAAGGAAGCACAATGTATTTATTTCGATGCTGATAATTGTCTTACAAAAATATGTTTGAGTGGTAGACAAGGAGAAATTCTATTTTAAATAAGTTTCTTTACAATCTAGTTTTTTAACATCCAAATATTTTTTTTAAAGTATTTTCACAATCAAGGTATTTCTACCCTATCAGACATTCTAAATTAATGATGCTACTGATTAATTTGCTAATATAATGAATATCATATACAATACAATACAACATTAAAGCATGGTAAAACTGCCTCATTTATTTTTAACACTGGAAATTCCATCACAATAAAAATGACTCATTTCCATTCTAACAAAGAATCAGATGGAGACATAAATTTACTTTGAAATAATGATAATGGCAAGCCAAGTGATGTTGACATTAGTTGGGTAGGGTTTTACTGTTATTGATATAGCAACAATTACTGTTTAATTCTAAAAGAATTATAAAAGATAGCCTGCAGCTAAATACATTTCTGTTAGGAATTATTTAACACAACCCTGAACTGCAAATACATTTACATAATAATTTGTGTCTTGTAGGGTGTACTTACAGAGAATGTAATTGGAAGTTGAAAATAAATAAATAAAATGACTCAAAATAAGTGGAATGTTTGCATTATATAAAGGTTATATATATATATATCCATAAATATATATAAAGAAAACATTAAGAAAACTTAAGAAAACATATATATAATGACTTGGGAAAATACCCGAACAAAGCTGAATCACACACACACACACACACACACACACACACACA
>NW_020718932.1:0-16504 GCF_900518725.1 Notechis scutatus
CCAGCTGCTTTCCAATGGAAAACTCACTGAAAGTAGAAAAAAGAAAGGCCTTCAAATATCCTATAACTGAGAAAAATAGATGCAACCATGCCTATCTAGCATCATTATGTTGTTCTATAGCAGATCTCAGTGCCCCATTAAGTGCAGCTTCCATCCAGCAAAAGGGCTGTGTATCCCTGCTATAATCTCTTCAGTTTAATCAATAGAGATGTGGGAATTTTGACATATTTCATGAGAAGAAAGGACCAATATTTGTAAGTTTCTTCACAAATATAACACAAAGTATGTATGTGAATACACATATATACTCTGGAGTCCTTTGTGCTTTGTGTCCTTTGTGAGTTTATTTTTTGTTTGCTTGTTTGTTTGTTTGCAGATGCTTCATTACTTGGCTAGATTGAGTCATCAGTATGACTGAATATGGGACTCTCTCCCTGTTTATATGCAGGAGATTGTCCTGTCAATTATGATTGGGGTGCGGTTTTCTCCTTGGTTCTTTGATTAGGATATTGTTTTCTGTTGGATTGTTTGCTTAGTGTTAATCCCTCTTATCTGGATGTTGGCTGATGGCAAAGCTAAGTCTGTATGCTTATGTCTATGTGTGTGGGTCTATACACATACAAGAACGCACACAAATGTGCGTGCATGCACACACATGCACACAAACACCTAGAAACTGCCATTATAAAATATGGGAGATATAGAGATGATTTCCACATTGCTACAGCTTCTTCCTAATTAAAATCCATGGTGTTTGCTGCATTTTAATTTAGCTTTGGAATCTTTAGAGATGAAGTAGAAGATGTCTTCCTATCCAAGTCCTTTTGCCTGCTGTTATTTACTACTATCACTCCCTGGTGTTATGTTGCATTTCCAAATCAGCAGGGAGGCAAAGGTTAACAAAGACAGTGTTATTGTTGGCTGAAGCATTAGCTCTGAGCCAGCACAACCCACAGTCTTTTCCTACCAGTAGTAGAGTTACTGTTGGCACAATTTCTTTCCATATTCCATATGTCAAAAGCAGTGAGCCTCCCTTCACATGGTGTAGAAAAGCCTCAGCAATATCCCTATTCTTATGCTCAGCCTCAGGATGTAACTCTAAATGTGTTGGATCCAGTTCCCAAAACTCTTGCCAATATTACTTGAATTTACTGCCACAAAGGAGAAAAAAAAGCATTATGCACGTTGGGAACAAATCCAATTGTTTGTGTTTATTTCATTTAGCTTAATGTAAATTAAACTAGAGCATATGTTATTTTGACCTGGATAACCTGTGTCCTTATTCTCAACCCTTTCTATATTTCACATTATGGTCCTAGCTCGAGTCTCTTGGACCATATTTAGGGTAGAGTCCTAAGTAACAGAAAAATGCACTTGTTTAAAAACATAGCAATTCTTTACCCGAACGTGCTGCACACTAAGTCATTCAGTACGGTTGCACGGTTTGGAGTGATTCATAGTGATTCAGTGATTTAGGCAGAGATTGTGTATCTCCCTAAATCCTTGCATAATTAACATTTCACTGGGAGGACTCCAGGAAGCCTTTTGATCTAATTGCTGTTAATATTTCAAGCATTACAAGACAAAGCAAATGGTTTGGCATGTTTAGAGCATTTATATTCTTGTTAAGAAGCACTAATTGGTAATCTAATTCATAGCACATCAAACCCATTGTATCAGATCTAAGGTCTATTTTCTGTGGGAAGAAAAACTCCTTTGGTCTGCCCTATGTTTCCTCTGTGGATAATGAAGCAAATTTGGCACAGAACTGCAAGTAAGGGCAGGTAATGCATTTACAAAATAATAAGCTCATAAGAATGGTGAGTCCAAGCTACCCTGCAAGGGGAAAAAAAGAATCAAAACATGTTCTCAGAGATTTTCTCCCAGATTGAAAGAGATTTGGAAAAAGTTTTGAAATGGACCTGATGAATACAAGAAGTTGTCTTATCCCAAGCCACTTCATTGATCCAGCAATAGTAGCTCCCTACTTTCCAGAAATAGATAGCCTGAATTTCATAGTGGGGTTTCTTTCTAGCCACACTGAACATTCAAGGTTTCAATTTAGACTCTTCTATATACAGAAAGTCTTCGACTTACAACAGTTCCTTTAGTGACCATTCAAAGTTACAACATCGCTTTTAAAAAAGTGACTTATGGCCATTTTTCATACTTATGACCATTGCAGCATTCCCCCGTGGTTACATGATCAAAATTCAACTTTGGGAACTGTCTCATATTTATGACGGTTGTCCTGGAGTCAGTGTCCCAGAGTCGTGTGATTTCCCCCATCTGGCAAGCAAAGTCAATGGGGAAACTGGTTTCATTTATCAACCATGTTACTAATTCAACAGCTGCAGTGATTCACTTAACAAACTGTGGCAAGAAATATCATAACATGGGGCAAAACTCACTAAATAAATGTCTCATTTAGCAACATAAATCTTGGGCTCAAGTGTGGTCGTAAGTCAAGGACTACCTGTACATGTGCATATGAGCTGCATCGTTAAGGATTGCTCCTCCTAGTTTGAGGAGCACATCATTTTGTTTGTTGGAATACTTCCGGCTGAGATAACAACTTAAACTGATTGTTCCATTCAAAATAATTCTGTCAGTCAGACAGGACAGTTAAAGAGCAGTTAGACGAAATTAGTACAATTGAAAGCTTACATCTGATCTTTTCCCCTACAAAATAATACAGAGCTTTTAGGGTGACACTATAATTTTGCTTCTCTAGATTATCAAGACAACTCTGTCATCATTCTTCATATTTTATTATTTTATTTAAAAGAATAGGCAGTGAATTTTGGTATGGATAGGGTTACTATACAATAACTTCACTGGAAAAGAAAACTCAGAGATCAAGAAGCAGAACTGTCCAATGGGAGGACATGGGATAGTCTGCAGTCTAGACTGAATATCTTGCCAGCTATTGCAAGTCTTAGATCTTGTCCAAATTTTGAGTGTCACAATAGTGTAAAGAACTGTGGGGGAAAGTTTAACACCTCAAGTGACTTGGAAATCAGTGGAATGGTGGGCCTGCATCACCAAAGGGGGCAGGGAGAGAACATCAAAACAAATGGAAAAGCAGGAAGTTAAAAACTACTCATCATACTATTGTTAACACTCCAAAGGGTGAGGAAGAACATAAGTCTATTGTCAGCCATTGGCTCAGTTGAAGAGGTAATCCTTAGTGAACAGGGAAGGTTTAGGCTGCAGCAAAACGAAAGCACTCTTCTCCAAAAAAAAGTTGGAAACTCAAACTGACAAAGGGAGAGAAAGTGAGCAGCAGCAGGAGGTGGCTTTCAGAGCGAGTGGAGGATTGATAGAGGACATTATCCAAGTCTACTCTATGGAAATAATTGCCAATTAATTATAATGACAGGCTAAGAAGTCCAGAACTTGCTAATAGCCTGGACAAGATTTTCTTAAACAAGCTTACACTTAAATTGGAATAAGTGGTAAGTGCAAATATGACCCAAACGGAACAGTTGCGGCAGGGTTTCTCAATCTCAGAAGCTTTAAGATGTGTGGACTTCAACGGTCATGTTGGCCGAGGAATTCTGGTACTTGAAGGCTACACAACTTCAAGTTGCTGAGACTGAAACACTAGTTTGTAGACTTTGGTGATTATGCTGAGGTCTGCAAGAAACTTTAAAACTGCAGGTTGCTCACCTGTTTTGGGACATGTTAAGCCTTCTGCACAAAAACAGCTTAGATTAAATAATATATCACACATAAAAGAATTTCCTTACTGTGAAACAAAGATCTTTCATATTCTTTTCCTAATGTTTAATACCGTATTTGCCGGCGTATAAGATGACTTTTTTGCCCCGAAAAACATGCCTCCAAGTGGGGGGGGTCGTCTTATACGCCGGTATATCCACTGCCGGCTTTCGGATGCTTGTTGGACGCAGCGAAGGCGCCTCTGACTTCCCGGATCCCCTGCGTCGCTTCCGCTTCATCCCGCTCGCCTCGCTCCGCCCGAGGCTGCAGCCTTCCTGCTCTTCCCACGGCCCCTGGCACTCTGCCCTGCCGCTGCAGCCCCGGGGATTTCTGGAGGGCGTTTCCAGTGGTGGTGGGGGGTTGTCTTATACGCCGGGTCGTCTTATACGCCGGCAAATACGGTAAACGTTTATTGCATTTCTTTACTGAAGCATATTATATATGCATATGCCAATTCCTCTATCTAAATCCTTGAAAGTCAAATATGACATTTTCTTGAATAAAATCCTTTCGATTGATAGGTGATCAGCTTTGCTCTTTCAGTCTCAGCTCCCTTTCATCAAATAAAGATTTTTTCTGTGGGAACTTTTGACCATGAGACAGCAAGGCAACTTTTTGATCTCCACAGAAAGCTGGCAAAACAATCAAATGAGGTTCATATTTTAAGATCCAATGCTAATGTTATATACTAGCTTTTTGAGGTTAGCTGAGAAGCAGCTTCTGAAACTTGCTACTATTGCGCCCTTTTAAAGGGCATTAACACATTTTTAAAAAGAATTTCCCTCAACCACAGGTCTGTGGTTTCCATAAATTATCCATTTATCTTATTCTAGTTTGCTTAAAGAAACATTGCTTTGACTGTATAAATGCATTTTCATCTTTTCCTATTAACAAAAAATGCTTACCCTTAGTTGTAACAATGTATCCTAACATAATATATATACCACGGCTTGCAGTTACTCATAGTACAGCATCTTGACAAGTCACATGTTTATCATGCTGGGTTGCATCAGGGATTCTTAACTTTTTGGGCTGGTGTGTTCACTTAAAGTTTTGACAAAATGATTAATCGTATAATTAGAATATGTTTCAAAATGATTTATCTATATACAGTACTAACTAACCACCCCACCTAGCGTCTCTTTCATTATCCAGTTACAAATCCATCTGGTTGTGATGCTGTCTATCCCACATTTTTCTATCTTACCAAGAAGTAGGCTACTTTGTTGAATGCCTTGCTGAAGTCTAAGTATACCATGTCCACCGCATTTCGCTGATCTGCTAATTTAGTCACTTTGTCAAAGAATGACTTTTCTTCTGGATAATACTACTCCCCTGATGACATTGTTTTTAGTAGGTCGGCACATTAACAACTGGGCTACAGTTGCCCATCATTTGTCACTTTCTGAGAAAGTTTATGAAGTTCATTTGGGGCAGGACTACCAGATCTGGGTTGTAAAAATCTTCATGAACAAATTATAGCAATAACTCTTAACTCTCTGCTGCCATCCCAGGGCTATCTAGATTTCTCAATCTTTTTAAAATTAAAAAATAGGAACAAGTAGAATGTCTCCATTTAATGAGACATCTTCCTGAAGTGAAATATTAAATACAAATGTTATCTCCCTTCAGGAATTCAAATATATTTATATAATCCCCAAGTATGCTTTGTGGGGTAACTGATGTTTCTTCCTCCTCTTTCCTTTAACTGTCAGTATTTTGTTGATCATTACATGTTTAAATAAAATAGATTTTAAAGATTACTTCTGTCCATAACCAGGGAAAAAAACAAAAGTTTGAGACTGGTCCCAAAGAGCAATAAAGTTTAGAATGTGTATGATGAGGCAAGGGATGTCACATCCATCATGCCACTGTCATATAAGCAACATACAAATGACATGAACCAGAGGTGGTATTCAGCAGATTCTGACCAGTTCTGGAGAACCGGCAGCGGAAATTTTGAGTAGTTCAGAGAACCAGTAGTGGAAATTTTGAGTAGTTCGGAATACCACCTCTGACTGGCCCTAGCCCCATCTATTCTCTGCCTCCTGAGTCCCAGCTGATTGGCTGGGTCTTCTTTTGTTGCCCTGCACAGGAGGATGGAGCTGGAAAACAGGTTAGTGGGGTGGGCAGGGAATGGGATTTTGCAGTAACTTTCTCCTGGAGTGGGGTGGGAATGGAGATTTTACAGTATCCTTCCCCTGCCACGCCCACCAAGCCACACCATGCCCACCAAGCCACGCCCACAGAACCGGTAGTAAAAAAAATTGAATCCCACTGCTGACATGAACTATATAATTCATGTCATTTGCATGTTACCATGTTCTCCCATAAGATCATTGTGACTTTCACCACAAGCTTATGACTGGGATAGAGGGAATCAAGAGGGTGATCTACAGATACATTTTCAGACATGGAAATGCTCATATCTATTCCCTCTTCTTACAGATTAGTTAATATATTGTATTTTAGTTTGATTCTAGCAGTTCAGTGCCTTATTCAGGGTTACTTTCTTATTTGGACAGCTTGGCTTTGATTTATTCATTGTGCATTGTGCATCATATGCATGGACCACAGAGAACTAGAGGCTGCACAATTCTCAGACTACCGTGGCTCTTCCTAGAAATGTCTGTGGTATAGTTTTGACTGCTTCCTTTTTCTGTATGTCAGTTTTCCTTGACCACTTCTTGTGTAGGGTCCTCTCCTTCACCGCTTTCTTATTCCTCTCCTCTTCTTATTTTTCTTACCCCTTTGTAGTGAAAAAAAACCAGAATGATGCTTCCCTTCCCCCCACCCCAGGAGATTCTCCACCTCAAACTGCCATATGGGTTTAATGCATAATGCATGAGAAACTGTGCAGGGTTTATATGATTCGGAAAGAAGAGCAGCAGAGAATGAAGCAATTGTTGTTAGAAAAGAGGCAATTGTTAGAAAATCAAACAGCATTTCAACATTGTCTACTCTAAGGCATCTCTTTGCAACTTAATAAGGTAGGCCCAAAGCCTTTCATTCTCTTCTTCAGTCACAAAATCATTGGCACTTCTTCTGCCCTCCCCCCCCCTCCCCCAACTACTGGCCAAGGAGACTTTATGGTATCCTGATAATCATAAACCTGTTTCCTTTATTTTCCTGTTGCTTGCACCTCCTATTGTTTGTAATAACAATACACCAAATCTTCTATGATGAGCTGAAAAGGACATTTGTGCACTGAAAACAGCTTAAATAGATTCATTTAAAATGAAATATAGCACTTACCCAAGCATTGAGGACTTCCCCTTTAAACAACCAAGTCCCCTTAATTAAGCTGGACATAAACATTTACAAGCAATAATAGAACAAATCATAAAGATTCCCCCAATAAAGGATTTAATATATGATACCAAAGGCAAATGCCTGTCAACCTTCAGGATACACCATGGCCATAAGAGAGCATATAAAGTAATGCTCTGTGTTCAATTCATTTTTCAGAACAACAATATATATATATATATATTTTGCTCTTATTTCACCAGAAACAAAAAGAAAATAAATTATGAGCTTTCCACCCATGAGGGGATAAATCAATATTTATTGTATGAATTTGTTTGAATTAAAAAAAAAACAAGAAAAAATAGCCATTGTGATATAAAGCTATACCTGTTGTGATGCCTCATTTCTTCTGTTTTAAACCTCTCATACTGAGCTACTGGTAAAATAACATGGGAGATTTAACAGTTTAATCATGACTGTAGGTTCCAGTGAAAATTTCTTTGTGTGTGTGTATGAAAGAGAGGGGGGGAGAGGGAGAGGGAGAGGGGGAGAGAGAGAGAGAACCAATTGTGTGATCGTTACTGGAACTGGCAGACAAGATTGCATTCACTCAGTGACGTTGCCAGACACTAGAAGAAAAAGCAAAAAAAAAAAACACCTAGAAAAATAGCATTGTGCAATGGGGACACACACACACACACATACACACACACTTTCACATACACAGATACAGAGAGAGAGAGAGAGAGAGAGAGAGAGAGAGAGACGCCCCCCCCCCCAAAAAAAATGTTAAAAGGAGTTGATGACTATAAACCCCGACACTTGAAAAGAAGTACTGAGAGAATAAAGCAGCAAGTGACTCTGGGGAGAGAGAAAGAAATTGACTAATAAGTGTAAGCAGTAAAGCATAAAAGAGGAAAGACAGTATTAACAAGAGATAGATAACAGAAAAGACCGAGGACAGGAGAAGCAATGTAACAAATTCAGTGCTTGGCTAGAGAAGACATTAATAATTAGAGAGAGGGAAAGATCAGAAATTAAAAACTGAAGCCTAATTTTATAAAATAGGATATAATAGGTTAGGAAAAAAACAACAAGCCTTAAGTACAAAAGACAAATAAGAAATAGTATTTTTGAGTTTGCAAGGACCAGGTTTATTTTATATGCATTTTGTAACAAAACATATTTTCTTATACAAGGTACATGCCCTCCTTGATTTCTGCCACTCCAAGAAAGTACTTAAGGTAGGAATTATGCAAACTAATCATGCTCATTTTTCCCACTAAAATATTGTGTTTAATTTGATAGTTTCATTATTTCATAAAGGTGCCAAGTTCTACAACCCTTTTATCTGATATACAGATTAACCTTTAATTATATATAGCATGTGAGCTAATTTGTTTTTTGTACAATCCAACGCCAATGAAATAAATCTGTTTTGAAGATGGGAGAAGGTCACAGAAATTCATGTATCATTTTAGATGTTCAGGGATTCACCCAATTTAAGAATCTATGATTGAATCAAAACAGACCTGCTCTGTTTGCATTGCAGTCTAACCTTGGACCCTCTGTGACCCAAGTAATTGTGTTATGTAGAGAGAGCCACTGAAGACATAGCAGGGCTAGGAGAGATCAAGATTAATTCAATAGGAGGAACAAATTCCAAATCACACACACTGTACTGTAGCATAGAGCTGACTTCCTGCATGTTTATTTTCTAACAAGTTCCCAGGGTTCTGATCTGCACTTTGTATACAGAAAGGAAAATAAGAAAACACTCAGGCCTTTTTGTCAAGTCTGAGAAGAAACTCTCATATTTTGTAGGTGAAGTATGTATGTCCTTTGAGTCAGCACTGAGAGAGCAGGAGAGCTTGAACAATGGCTCACATCTGCAAGAGATGGGAGAATAGCTTTTTTTTTTAATGTTAGTGGAAAGAAAATGGGTGGGGTGGGGGAAGGGAGGGACTTAAAGAAAACATTTGACAGGCTGAATGCAGAATTGGTTTAGGATGATGTCTTGTGTTCTCACCAAGGCTTTCTGAGACAGTATTACAATTTTGTGCTCAACATTTCAAGGTTGCAGAATTGAAAAGGATTGCTGATGAACTTCAAACTCTTTTTGAGAAATCTGAGAGTAGAAAAGATGGTTATGTAGATATGTCCATTAATAGGGCTTGGATCACTAATGGCAGTACTGTATAGCTTGTTCTAAAATAAGCCATAATTTATTATACTAGCGAAAGCTAATACAATGCATTTTGGTATAGTCATATTAAATTGCATCTATATTAAGTTGTATATTTATTTTGTCACAGCATTCGTATATTTTGAGCTAGAATTAAGTGCCACTAAACAAGCATAACTTCTAACTTTTCTATCCTTCTACTCACTATCCTCCACTAAACTAATTACAGTATGGATTGTTCAGAGAATCAGATTCTCCAAATTAGAAAGTTCTGTTGCAATTTTTAATTTGTTCCTTTAAAACAGTTCCTTGCCATAAACAAATGCATGAGTTCTTTTAAAACACACTATTTTAACACACACACACACACACACACACACACGTCTTCTTCTCAGCTACATAGTCTGCAGAGGCATTAAAACTAAATGGAGCTGCACCTAGCATGCACTGCTTTTATTTCCCAAACCACCTATAACTATTAAGGTATATAACTAAAACTAGTGAATATAATCCCACATTTTCAAAGTTCAAGTCAGAGGGCTTGCCAAGATTTGAAAGGCCAAGTTGTTATGTTGTAGCATGTGCTATTTTCAATGGCATTTTCCCAGGCTTTCTTTTTTTCCTTCTTTAACAAACCATAAATCTGTACCAGTAGCCTCACGGTTAAACTATGAAACATTTTCTATTGAATTCTTCTTATATATTGCAAACAATATTATTAGTCCCATCAGTGTGACATTTGGACTGAATGACATTTAGGGTGAAAATGAAAGTGGAACAATTTTCCAGAAAAGTTTTTTTTTCCCTTCAGGTGAAAAAGAAACAAGTTATAGATAGGGACTTGATAAACATTCATTTGGTTCACATTTTAATGGGAACTTGCATGCTCAATTCATGCTCTTTTCCACAATAGTAACCTAATAGTATTTTGCATTTTTAAAAATTGGAAAATTCAGTTCCCCAATTTAAAAAAATGCTGATAAAAATGTGAACAGAGAAAATTTCACAAAATGTGTGTATTGGAAAAAAAAAAACACCACACACATTGAAGCATTGTGGTTGACTATCTGGGAATTTTAGTACTTCATGTGTTCAGCATTATTCACATGGTTAACAAGTTTAGGAAAAAAGCTGAAAAACCTGTACAAATCTCCTGTATTAAGGCCATAGCCACTTGTTTGCAGTAGTCTTTATTCCAATATTCCATCTGATTAACCCAAGCTCAGTTTCCACATCTACTTAAATATAGAATTGAGTTGCCAACAGATACACATAGGGAGGAGCGGGGGGGAAAAACAAATCATATAACAGTCTGAATGCTTTTTTTAAATACAGTACATATTTATTTATTTATTTATTTATTTTATTTATTTGATTTGCCAATTGTTTACAAGATAATAAGTATAAGTGTATACATAGTTGTGAATACATGAAATGGGTACATATAAGAAAAATAAAAGAATAAGAGAAACAATAGGACAGGGACGGTAGGCACGTTGGTGCGCTTATGCACGCCCCCTACAGACCTCTTAGGAAAGGGGTACCTTAAAGATGAGCAAATGACACTGCAACAAGAAGAGAAAAATAGAGAGACTCTGAAAAGAGATCAGAAGAATAGAAGAGAAAGATTTGTGGTACATCCTATTTTAATTTTATAAATAATTGCTGTATTTAAAAATGAAAATGCTTAAGCCATGTTCTTTCACTAGCAAAAATCAATCAATCAATCAAACCCTCTTGGCCTCATTCAATGATCCTATCCAACAGACTGAAGGTTAATGACTTCTGTACAAAAAAGTTGATAGATGGAGTAGTGTCAAAAAATGATTGAAATCACAGATTAATTAGATCACATGTATAAAATATTCTAGAAGCTGGAGACTTCATTTAGAAGCCCATGGTGAATCAGCGCACAGTGCTGTGCAGTTGACGCTCATCCTTGGTTTTGGTTTGACAGTCTGCTGAGGAGCCCTGTATGCTTCTGTTTTACATTGAGGCTCCTTGTCCGAAGGAGTACTACAAGATATCTGCGGTGGTGGCCCGGAATCTGAATGCAGCATGGTCATTGCCGGTCACTATTGCATAAGTCGCATTGCACCTTGGCTGTGCAGTACTTGGATGGGTGTTTGGATTCGCAACACTTGTAGCAGTATTGGTACTCCCTTAGCAATTATTTTCATTGGGTCAGTGATTTCGTTGCAAATCCAGTGAAGCTTTTTAGTGAGTGACGAGTGTTGTGCATAGGACAAAACTGCATTCTCCTTGTGTTTGGAGATCTAAATTGGGTTGTATCTGATGAGTCCTCTCCCCAACTGTGTGGATGAGGAGTCAATCTCGGTTTTATGGACAACCATGAAGGGTCTTTCCCTGGTAGTGTGCCTAGGGCCAGAGGGCAATATATGGTTGCTGTTGTATCTTCTGTTATTAGGAGGACTAACAGCTCTGAGTCCACGGGCCCAGTGTGTGTTGCACACTGTTGCCTGATGAGACACAAATTTTTCAAGAAGTGTGAAGGGAACAAAGCGGTGGTGACCCTTGGTCATGAAGGTGTCAGTCAACTGGAGCCATTTTTCAATTAGCACCTGAGGAAGTTTTCAAACAATTTCATTCTGCATGTCGACATGATCGAGATAGGCGAGTGCTGGTAAGTTGGGATCCCATTATGCCGTTCTCAGCTGGACAAGTATGTTAGCGAGGTCTATGATTCGGTGAGGCTTGTCAATAGGAATTTTAGGAAAACTGTTGAGGCTATCCAAGAGTGTTGCTTCTACATCCTCGGAAGCGCCATACAGTTTGTCAAGCCTTTTCCATGATAACCATAGGGCAGCGGCTGGGTTCTCTAAGTGAGATGGGTTAGGAGATAACCATCTTTTACTTTTCTGCCTTCTGCACAGAGGTGGATTTGAAGCTGTACAGATGCAGATAAATAACTCAACAAGACGTCTATAACAAATTACATTTATTGGTTCATCAGGTATCCTCATAACTCACGTTTGTGATGAAGTTCTTCTTTAATGACCAATCCTTTGTACATCTGCCTTGTAGTAAAAGATGGTTATCTCCTAACCCATCTGGTAGCAATAGAAAGAAGCTGCCATGAGTTAGAGAGTTCAGACAAAGAATGAGGGAAACTTCCCCAACCCATTGAGGATCAAACTAGTGACCAATCAGGATTACAGATGTGGCCACGTGACATGAACTACATTTCCCAGGATACCTTTAACTACATTTACCATGATGCATTTCCTTAAGGGGACAGCTCATAATTCCTAAGTAACTATCCAATTCCCATAGACTGGCTGGGACAGCACATGCCCTGTAATGCATTACTGCTTCACTACCTTTTCCTCTCAATGAACCTACACTGCCATTGGTTTTACTTTTGATTCTTATATACCAGTTTGATATTCTCCTTTTTAAAGATTGCAAGGATATTTTAAGTACAAACCAACATTTTCACTGTTCTGTTAGTACAATAGTTTAATCTGTATTGTTTATTGAATATGTTTTTGCTACCTTTCTCTCATTACTTTCTCAGTAAGCATTGTAAACATATGGCATGATTGCCATATAAATGGCAAATAATTTAATTTGATTTGATTAATTTTAGTGAATAAATGAATGAATCAAATTTAATTAAACTTTCCTTAAACTCAGTGATGGAGTGAGAATTCTCTCCATATTTGGTTAAGAAGGTGAAATGAAAGTGCTGCTGGGCAGAAGTGAAAAGAATTCAGTAAAACTTTTTAAAAGATGCAGATGAATGTTTACATCATACAGTGACATTCAAATTATTAGGTCAACAACAGCTGAAAAGACTGTATTTTTAAATAGTTTTAATTCTCAAGTGAGTTTAAAAATGAACCTGAAATAAAAGTAGATTTAATGACTTTTGTAAGTATATGTTATCTTATTTTTCTTCTTCTATGGGAATACATGGACTTCCTGACCTCTTCAGGAAAAGACAGGCCTTTTCTTCTTCTCGAAAGACAAAGGAATTGAATATCCTTCTGCAATGAATCAAGAAACATTGAAGAGCTGCAGATACAGGAAAGGTTAAACCAATTGTGGTTTATCTTGGAAAAAATAACACATATTCTCATTTATCCCATTCTTTAATTACAGCTAATATCATAAAGCATGGTTTATAATCCATAATAGCTATATTCACACAATATTGTCAGTTAAATCCAACTACACTACAGTTTGATTAGCATGTTACAGCTACGTTGGAGACAGATCTGTACTATGAGATATCACTACGAGATGAAACCTTTCCCTCAACAGAAAATTTAAAGACTTTTTATATGGTTGTTAAAATTTTCTTTATCTGTTAGTCATGTGAAACAGTCCAGGCAAAAAGCATGATCAGGTGTACTAGCTTTATCTTTATTGTAAGGTTACATTAACAGAATCTTACAAGACTTAAAATATTTTCCCCCCTCCCCCGTCTCATTTTATTCTCTGGAAAATTAAGGAAGGTCCCTTCTGAAATATTTATTCTGCCACCCCCCTTCTCTGGGCTGAGATACCTTTTATCTCATACCATTACAATATCTCCTTGCTATCATCAAATAGCCGTAGAGATATTTGCCTTACTGATAATCAAGGATCAGATTCCCATTCAGGTTCAAGTGATGCACTTAGGACAAGCTTTTGCTGATCACTGCCAGGGTGGGTAGTTTAATAATTTTTTAATTCAAAATTACAATCAGTATGTCATGATGTGATATCATTTTTGCTTCTGTTATTAAACTCAATCTCTGTAGGTAGCTGGCTTTCTTGAACACCATTTCACATTTTGGATTTTTTTTTCCTCTCCCACTTTTCTAACATTTATGCCTAAAATTTTAGAAAGAATTAAAAATCATAAAGAAGTGATATTACTATTGAAAGAGCATGTCAGCTGGTGCTCAATTCAAAATCCAAGAAAGAAAATACTTAGACTCCATTAATCAGGGAAAAGATATATTTTACTGGAAATCAAGTGGTAGCAACAAAAGAATTCTGAATCTGAGAAAATGGGCACGTAAATCACATATACAAAGTTATGACAACGTTCCCACCCCCAATAGTTCAATCGGCTCATCCAATTAAAAGGTGTGTATATCATCATGTGGGCATCTCCAGGTGGTGATGAGGCCTCTGTCTGTTGACCTTGACATATTTTGATAAAGAGTTGCAGCTGCGCATAGCATAGGATAGAAGCCTAAGCAAGAATTTACCACCACCACCCCAACTTATACAGTTCTGGTTTGTAACACTCCAGCTCATTTTCCATAACCATATCCCCCCTCCTCCCCCCGTTACTTATGACAGCCAAAAGATGCAAAGCAAAGGGAGAAAATCTTGAAGGCTGACAGAGCAGCCTGGCAGCATTATTGTTAAAATGTACACCATCACATCAATAGAACTGGGTTGAATAGTTCTACAGCTGTGATACAGTGCATATTATGTAGATCTTCCTTCCATAAAATACTGAAATTTGTGATGACACAACAATTGGTCTTATTTGAGACAACGACGAATCCGCATACAGACAGGAGGTTGTACAACTTGCCTCGTGGTGTAACCGGAACAATCTGGAACTGAACACACTCAGAACCGTAGGTGGTAGACTTTAGAAGGAACCCTCCCATACTGCCACCTCTTATAATACTAGACAACACAGTATCAACAATAGAGACCTTCAAATTTCTAGGTTCTACTATATCACATGACCTAAAATGGACATGTAACGTTATCAAAAAAGCACAACAAAGAATGTTCTTTCTGCGCCAACTGAGAAAGCTCAAACTGCCCAAGGAGCTGCTGATACAGTTGCACAGAGGAATTATTGAGTCTATCATCTGTACCTCTATAACTGTCTGGTTTGGTTCTGCAACCCAACAGGACAGACACAGACTTCAGAGGATAATTAGGACTGCAGAAAAAACAATTACTACCAGTCTTCAATTGAGGACCTGTATATTGCACGAGTCAAAAAGAGGGCTGTGAAAATATTTACAGACCCCTCACATCCTGGACGTAAACTGATTCAACTCCTTCCCTCAAAATGATGCTATGGAGAATTGCATACCAGAACAACTAGACACAAGAACAGTTTTTCCCCAAAAGCCATCACTCTGCTAAACAAATAATTCCCTCAACACTGTACGATTATTTACAAAGTCTGCACTACTATTACTATTAATCTTTTCATCACTCCTTATCACCCATCCCCTTTCACTTGTGATGTATGACTGTAACTTTGCTTGTATCTTTACAACTTATATGGACTGTTTCCTAGTATGATTTGATTGCTTATTGTACCCTATGACTATTATTAAATGTTGTACCTTATGATTCTTGACTCTCTATGAATGCATCTCTTCTTTTATGTATACAGAGGGCATTTGCACCAAGACAAATTCCTTGTGTGTCCAATCACACTTGGCCAATAAAAAGAATTCTCTTCTATTCTATTCTAAATTCAAAAATATAGGATGTTCTTTCTTCATCATTTGCAGATGTAAGCGTTGTTATATCATTGCCCAAATAAGCCTTCTCTTTTCTTGGTCTGCTACAAATAAACTTCTCAAACCTTTTTGCAGGTCAATCTTTCTACTATCCAGTTTCTTCTTCCAAAATGTCCCTTTTTCTATCTCCTTTTCTCTCTTTTTGTACTATTAACTTTCTGCCTGAAGAATTTGGGAATTGTACTTCAATACATCAGGACAGCAGTAGATTGGAAAAGATTCCTGAGGAAAATATGGTTCAGACCATGCACATTTGAGCACCTTGAATATAGTCCATACAGATAGAATTATACATCTTACATGGAGATAATTGTAATACAGAAGTGAGAGTCACATTGATCCATTTTTTATGTTGCAAGTCTGGTGTAGTCCTCTGGTAGGTATTCAACTTCATAGCATGAAAGTAGGCAGGAAAAAGAGCTTTTATAAGTACAGTTGCATATACAAAGTTCCCCTTGTGCAAAGGTTTGAGCTATGCACACAGACACATAAAGGAAGGGTGACATTAGATGTATATCTATCAGGCCAAGCCCGTCACCATACTGTGAGATTCACTCAAACCCACTTGTTTATTTGCTTACATCTTATAGACAGGATCTTGCCAGACTAAAGCTATAACTTTCTACTCTAACAAATATATCTTGGAAGATTCTACGGCTACCCTGAACCTATTTTTCCTCCCATCATCCAATTCAAGATTGTGCAGTCTCTTGTCTGGGGTTCCTCTTTGAAATGTCCTGCCTCCTCCCTAGGAAGCTGTCTGTTACCACTGACATTCCCCTTTCTTCTTCTTCTTCTTCTTCTTCTTCTTCTTCTTCTTCTTCTTCTT
>NW_020718934.1:0-16483 GCF_900518725.1 Notechis scutatus
TCACATTTCCTCTTTCCTTCCTCAACCCTGCATCCACAAACCATCTTTCCCCTTCCTTCACAGAAGTCTCTTATCCTCCCTCACCTTTGTCATCAAATCTACTTGCAATAAACAATCATGGTCCTCAGCTTCCCACTCCTGTCTTCTCCCTTCTAGGAATTCTGCTGGATTCAAATTCCTATCTGTCCCAATCACCACATCTGGGCTGGTTCTCAAAATGGTTTCATATTTGAGAATCCTCCCTTCTGTCATCCAAGTTGTTGCCAACTGACTTAGCACAGAAATAACCTGGTGGGGTGAATGCACAACAAGCCCCCCCCCCAAAGGTTAACTTCCTGCTCTCTACCACCAACATAGCTGTAGCAGCCACAGCTTACACACACACTGGCCATCCTCTCACCATTGGCTCCAGAGTTTTGCTCAGAAAAGCGATGGGCTGGTATTGCCCCCCCCCCTCTTCTGTGCCAATACTCCTAGTGTCATTCCCTGTGCTTCTGACATGTACAGATGAAATGGGAGCTTCAAATTAGGCAAAGCCAAAACCGGTGCGGATGACAATGCCTTCTTTAAAACTTTCCATCTCTCATCATCTCCCTTTAATCATTCTATACTCTCTCCTTCTCCTACCAGCTTCCTGTGCAAAAATTGAGCTAACACAGTGTATTGATCCACCCAAGCTCTGCAATACCCCAACAATCCAAGCGCTTTCCTGACTTCTGTCTTATTTCTGGGGGAGCCAGGCTCATGATCCCTTTCACCCTTTCAGGATCCAAGGACCTCACCCCCTGCTGAATATAATGCCCTAAATATTTCACCTTCTTTTCCACAAACTGGATCTTTTCCCATGAAACTGTCAATCCTTGTTCCTTCAGCCAATTCAGCAAAGCCACGGATGCCGCTCTAACCTCCCCCTCTTTCTCTTTTCCTTCAGCAAGGAATCATCCACATATTGAATCAACATAATCCCTTCCCTTTTCTCAAAAGACACTAACCTTTCAAAGCCTGTCCAAACAACAAAGAAAACTGCTATTTTCTTCCACTCTCAGGATCTTCCATTCAAATGCAAACAGGTCCCTACTTCTCTCCTCAAGGGGGCATACCCAGAAGGCATCCTTCAGCAACCCCTCTCTCCCCCTTCTCTCTCCTCCTGCCCAGAACTCATCTGAAATTGCTCTCTCATTTTCCACATCCTTACTCCCTTCCCAGTATCCCATAATTGGATACCAAACACAGGCAACAAATCTCTTCCTAACAAATTCAATCCAGAATCAGGAATATACAATATTTCAGCTTCTGTCTCCACTTCATTCATATCCAGCCTGATTTGTTCAAACACACTCACATCCTGTGATTTTCCACTCACCCCAACTACTTTTATCGCTTTCTTGGATCTATGTGCGCCCCTTATCGGGTCACACACACAGAAGTCCGGCTTACGCCAGTGTCTATCAGGAACAGCTGCTCCTGACGGCTAGGACCCACTGAAATGTTTACCAATGGCTCCCCGCAGGTCCTCTTAAAGGAGCCAGAACAGCCCTCCCTCATACAATGCATAACCCCTTTCCTCCCAGTTGGTAGGTAGGACACTCACACTCGCGCGCAAAGTGACCTTCCTTCCCACACCTGAAGCAACTCCTATCCATTCCAGGTTGTCTCATTCCCATGCCTCTTCCTCTGCCCTGAAAACTTCCCTGATTGTATCCCCCAAAATTCTCACTCCTTTCTCCAATTGAACCTTTCCCAAAATTCTCACTTTTCTTCGTCTCATTTTTCATTGCAGCCTGCATAGCTGCAAGCATCATTTGTGACTTCTGTCTGGTTTTTACAGTGTCTGTTCACAAAAACTTGTTGGGCTGCTTTCAGGAGATCAACAATTCCCACAGCTCCCCAATTATCCATTTTCTGAATTTTCTTTTGAATATCTGGCCAAGCCCCAGTCACAAACTGCATTTTCTCCGCATGGATTCAAACGCAGGTGTGGTTGGATCCACACCAGAATATTTAACTAGGCTGTCCCGAAGCCTATTACAATAGTCCCCAGGATCTACATCAACTCCCGATAAGCATCGCAACTCGGCTGCTTTTATGGGGACAGCCACAAAGACTGTCACCGGGTTGCCTGCAAGCATTGATCTCATTAGGAACTTCCCTAAGAGGAAATGCATCCACTTCAGGTTTTTCTCTGAATGGAAAATCCTGAACACTTCTCTTTAATTCTTCTACTTCTTTTCTCAGCCGCAGATAAAGGGGCGGTTGAGGAGGGGCTTGGGCGCTGGCAATGGCAGCGGTGCAAATTAGGATTTGCGGGCAGCAGACTCTGCAGCCAATCATCCGTCTCACTCTCATTGTCTTTTTTGTTCTGACATGTATTGACCCTCAATTGGAGGGATGGGACTTTCAAATTTCACATGAAACCATACATCTATGTATGCAATTTGAGTAGTCATTTTGTGTTGGAGAATATAGTCCCGCAATTTGGTCATCCAATAGATACTGGCTTCCCCCTCAGGACTCCAGTGATTTGGGGATTTAGGATCAATCAAAGAGTATTTTGGCCATCGATCTCCACAAAGATAAATCATGTTTTTCTTTTCGAGATGTCTGGTGAATTCCTTTAAATTCGGGGAAAACCACTGCTGGAGTGGCTGTCCCAGAGGCGAATCTACCGGAATTGGTTTTCTGCCATTGTCAAATTTTCCCTGTCCCATACAGGCTTCTTCCTGGTCTCCCAGAGCCTTGCTTTGTCCCTTCTCCATCTTCTACTTCTTTCAGACTCCCAGAGCCTCGCTTTGTCCCTTTCCCATCTCTATTCTTCCAGACTCCCAGAGTCTTGACTCACCAGTCCCGTCCTCCAGCAGACGCTGGATTATCCCAGAGAGTTTAAGGACCCCTCTCTCTCAGACTTCTAAGCCCAGTCCTCCAGCAGACGCTGGATTCCCCCAGGGAGTTTAAGGACCTCTCTCTTTTGGCTACAAATGAAAGGAAACAAAGTTTACCTGATCTGATCACTCCTGGACTTTCCGCAGTCAGTCAAAGGATGTGTGGGCGTCCCCAACTCAGATCGATCTCACACACTCTCAGCCGGCATTTCTTCTCAGTTCTTTTTCCAAGGATCCTCTGGATTTCCCAGTCACCTCGGGAGTCTGACCGAATTCGGGGAGAGGTGCCTCTCAATGGGAGGTTGTGGCCACTCTCTTACCTGGTCCCCGTCTTCCAGTCGACGCCGTCGAGGATCCCAGAGGAGCCCCCAAATTGTGAGATTGTGGCTAAGAAAAACCACCAGGATTCAAAGTTGATCCAAGGAAAAAGGTTTTATTGTAACATTTCTGCAGAAACGGGTTCCTGCCCTGGCAGATAGGAGGAACGAAAGGCGAAGCTTAAAGGCTCTACTCTTATACCCTTATACCCTTATACCCTTATACTCTTATACGTGCGCCGCCTTTAGTTATGTGCGCTCCGCGCTTTGGGCATCTCCGTGTGATCGCGACCCTGTTCTTTCCACCTGGCGCCCTTGCTGCTTTCTGGCTCTTTAGCAACCAGCTTCGTGTTTGGAGCACTGCCGCTGTTTGGAGCTCCAAATGGCGGCGGAAGCTCCAAATGCGGAAGCTCCAAACATGACGGTGGGCGATCTTTTTTATTTTGGTCCGTGCGAAGTTCAGAGCAAGCATGAGAGGGAGACCGCGATGCCTTGCTAAAGAGCCAGAAAGCAGCAAGGGCGCCAGGTGGAAAGGACAGGGTCGCGATCACACGGAGATGTCCAAAGCGCGGAGCGCGCATAACTAAAGGCGGCGCACGCAGTTGGCTTGGGGACTACAAGGCAGCATCTGCGCCTCTTCCCGGGCGCGTCTCTAGGCTGCTTCCGGAGCTACGGGACGGTCTCCGTTGCCTACCAGTCCTTCTTCCTTGGGCTCCCTGCCATGGGGTACACCCACTTCCTCCTGCAAATTACGCCTTGCAACTCTTCTCTCCCTTTCCTCTCGCTCCAAAAAGATCGCCATCGTGTCCCGCCGATTCGGGCTTCCAGCCACGTTGTGATCCACTAGTGAGGTTGCCATCTCGGATGGAGGCATCGCAGTCTCCCTCTCTTGCACGCTTTGAACTTCGCGCGGACCAAAATAAAAAGATCGCCTGCCGTCATGTTTGGAGCTGCCACTTCCGCGTTTGGAGCTCCAAATGGCGACGGCACTCCAAACACGGAAGCGGCAGCTCCAAACGTGGTGGCGTAATGGGCAGAAGGGAAAGCAACAGCGGCAGGTGCCAAAGGTGTCTGCAGCAAAGGTGGGAGTAGGGAGCTCTCTGTGCTTGGCCATGATCGCCCGTTACGAGCAGCTGGTGGCGAGGATGCAAGGGTGGGAATTAAATCACCCCCCGAAAAGACGGCCTAGCCGTTTTTTCGGGGCTCAAAAAAAAATAAGGCCCGGCCTTATTATGTGAGAAACACGGTATCCATTTCTGCACATTGTAATTTTTTAATTTCATTTTCATCTATGGGGATCTCTTCGTTTTTCCACTACTGCGCAAACAATTCTAGCCGCTGTTAATGCGCGTAACATTACATATGTATTGTACTCCCTTTATGTGGGTACCAACAAAATATTTCTGGTTTTAAAATTTAAATCTATATGTTGCTTTACCATTTTTGCTAACCTGGACACTATATCCTCTTGAATAGCTACACTAGCAGTGCCCAATACTGAATTCATATATTCCAGTTTTTTAAACTGAGGAATAAATTTCAGAAAAAGAATTCAGTATTGATCTGTGAATGTGCCTATCAATTCCATTTGTAATCTAACTTCTTAGATGATTTTGTACTATTATCTTTTTCTTGTACTATATATATCTGCATAAGGCTGTAAAAAGCTTCAGTATATTTTTAAGCTGCATTCTAAACATGTTAGGTGACCAAACATGGCTTCTCCTGGCTTCTCTCTCTCTGCTATAGAGAGAACATTCCATTAGGGACTGTTGGTCCAGGTAAGTAGTCTTGGCTAGGAAAGATTTTTGTGCCACTACTGGCACAAAATAACAAACTCCCTTGGTTTTTCCATTTTAAGTGTTTCTTTTTCAATTAATGAATTGTAATTATGAAAATATCAGCCATTCTTTTATATACACAGTGCAACATCTTTTTTATAGACTGTCATTTTCATTCTTGTCTGATGAAACTTGTTCTTCTTCCATAACATCTTTTAAACACTAACTAGCTATAGTGTCAGAGACTCTTAAAAGTAACTGAATATTACTGATCTCTGTTCCTCGCCTGCTTTCTTCTCTTGCCACTGCCTTCACCACTCAACTTACAACAACAATCGAGTCCAAACCACTGTTGATTTTTTTTTTGCAGCATATTGCCAAGATGAAAAGGCAAATGAGTTTGTCTGCTTTCTTCGGCAAGAAAACAAAAGGAGATCCAAAAGAGTCACAATCACAACCATTGGAGTCTGAGGAAAGCAGAGCCAGACCATCATCCATCGAAGAAAGTGGAGCCAGCACATCATCCACACCAGGACCAGAGGAAAGAGCGAGCACATCATCCACACCAGGTCCAGAAGAAAGAGCCAGCACATCATCTATCGAAGAAAGCGGAGCCAGCACATCATCCACACCACGACCAGAGGAAGGAGCCAGCACATCATCAAGTACCGGAAGAGCTGAATCAGATATTGAAGGGAACCTTCCTGACTGCTGGACACTGCAGCAGTACAATAATTTTAGGGAAAAATATGATGGACTGGACGGTTCCCATAAAAAAAATAGGTTGCAAGTATTGCAGAAGATTTGAAATTTTGACCAAAGAAAAATTGCAGTCAGTTTAGCAGAGGCGGAATGGGGCTTCGCACAGATGAACATAATATGTTCAGAAGGCAGAAGTCGCCTTACAGTTTCCAATATTACAAACCTCCTGACCATCAGTCTAACTGGCTTCCCTGTGCAAGAATGGGACCCTGTTCCTGTAGTAAAAAGTGGTTACGGGCACATCACACAGCTGATGATGCTTGTGTTAAACACAAGAAAACTGTAACTTGGGACGATAATAGAAAAGCAATTTGGGAGTAGTTTAAATAAGTTTTATTGTTTTTTTGTAAAGTTTTGTTATGTAATAGTTTTTGATTAATATTTTAAAATGCTGTAACAATATAGTTTTGTGTACCTTTTTATTATTTAAGCATTAAAGACATGACATAATAAACTACCTTTTGTTTTGGTATATCTTTTTAAATACTTAGTCATTAGGGCAAAGAAGTGATGTTGAGTTGGCCTTGCCTAGCCCTCTGCAGCTCTCCCTGTAGCTGCCCTCGCCTTGCCCTCTCCAGGGTTCCCCAGGCCTTGGAAACTGGCAAAAAGCACTTGCTAAGCAACTGGCCACTAAGCGAGCACGTGGCCATTAAGTGAGGACCACTTAAATTTGGGTTGCCAGCCACATGGCCACGCCCACCCCAGTCACATGACCACGTAGCCACGCCCACCCCAGTCACATGACCATGTAGCCACACCCGATCAGCATGATCACCAAGCCACACCCACAAATTAGACCACGCCCACAGAACCGGTTGTTAAGAAATTTGAATCCCACCCCTGCTAAGCAGTAACTAATATAAAAACAAGTATACAACCCCGCCTAGGCAATAAAATGGATACAAATGGCCACCTCAGCCATGGAACCATCTGAGCATATCTCAGATTGCCTCAGAGTTCCAGGCCTGAGTATGTATGTATGTATGTATGTATGTATTTATTTATTTATTTTGTCAAGTGATTATTAGATAACAGGTATAAGTATAAACATGGCTATGAATACATGAAATGGATACAAATAAGAAAAAAAGAAACAATAGGACAGGGACGGTAGGCACGTTGGTGCCAGGTCTTGAGAGCCTCCCAGAAGATCAAAAGGGGTGGAACTAATCTCATTTCAGGGGAAAGGATAGTCCATAGAGCGGGGGCCACAACAGAGAAGCCATAGCTCATCCTGTATCCACCAAATGCAGCTCCCCAGCTGATGGTGCTTGCCGCATGTCTTCTTTGCCAGGTCTCGTCAAGGAGACTGAAATAAGCAGGGAAAGGCTCAGTCCCATGCCAGGAAGGGCTTCCAAAGGCAAAACCAGCAAAACCTTGAACTGGACCCACAAGCACACTGGCAACCAAGGCCGCTCGGGGAGCAGAGGTGTGACATGTGCTGCTCCAGAAACACATATAAGCAATCCGGCCATTGCATTCTCTACCAGCTGTAATTTTTGGATACCCTTCAATGGTGGCTTATGCAGAATTTATTGAAGTCATCCAATATGCAGGTAACTAGGGCATGACTGATCATAGCCAGGGTCTGCAGGTCCAGGAACAGCCACAACTGGCTCTCAAGTGAATCAGTAATACATTTTTAGGATGTAGAGAGTTTTTGATCTCTTGACAGCCAAACCCTGCTAAAATGCAGGAATCCAGCCTGCAAACTAGTGACCTCCAAGTGTTTTGCCCAAGCAGCCTGGGAATTCTCAAGGCTGAAATCTTAGTACTCTGGGAATTGGGAAGGCAGCTCGAGAGATCATAATAGTAATACAGAGATGACGATAGTATCTCCTATTTAAATGTCATTGGAAACAACGTGGGACAAACTTCCAAGTTTTGTCCCGTATTTTTCTATTAATAAGATGAAGATGGCAGGCTGTTAATCATTTAGGGTCTGTGCCCAAAAACAAGAACTTCAGGAACTTTTAAGAGCCAGCAAGCTCCCAGCTAATATTATGAAGCTAGAGCTCAGACGATCTAGCCATTGTTTGCTAGATGGCGCTCTATGGTTAGGCAATAAGCGCGCCTGGATAATCGTCAATACTGTAGCCGGCGCCTGTAGCTGAACCGAAAGGAATTGAGACCATAGAGTCGCGGATTTCTAGAGCGACTATGAAAAGGGAAGCATTGAGAAACGTCGTCTTCCGGCTTCCCAATGGAGGATCGCGGTGCCTGTTGCACTTTTTCCTGGGTCGAAGAAGCGGCAGGTGGAAGGTGAGCGGAGGGCAGGTCGGAGGAGAGGCCGGGAGCAAGTCGGGCTCTTCGGTTCCCTCCACTTTGTAGTTGCTGGTTCATGTCCACTGAGACTCCAAGGCCCCTCTCACAGTTACTGTTTTTCAGCTAATCTGTACTTGTATCTTTGTTTTTTTCTGCCCAGATGTAAAACTTTTCATTAAATGTCATTGTGTTGGATGGAGCCCATTGTTCAAGTCTGTCAAGATCTTTTTGGATCCTGAGCTTGTCTTGCGGGGTGTTGGCTCTTCCTGCCAGCTGAGTGTCATCTGCAACTTTGAGGAGTTCTCCTTCCTTTAGGAAGATCCTGAAGAGTCCTGGGCCTAAGGCAGAACCTTGTGGTTCCCCACTGCTTAGTCCCCTCCATGTGGATCTGGTACCATTAAGAATTACTTGCACAGTACTGTTTGTCAGCCAGCTACACATTCATCTGGTGGGGATGTTGTCTATCCCACATTTTTCTAGCTGAGCAAGAAGTAGGTTGTGGTCTACTTTGTCGCTGGTCTGCTAATTTAGTCACTTAGTCACAGGTTTTTTTTTAAATTATTTTTTCCCAGTATCTTTCCAGATATTGATGTTAGGGTGATTGGTCTGTAGTTTTGTGGGTCTGTTTTTATTCCTTTTTTGAAGATGGGAACCACATCAGCTCTTTTCCGAACCTCTGATAGTTCCCCAGTTCTCCGAGATTTTTTAAAGATATGATACAATGGTTCTGAGATGACATCTACCAGCTTTTTCAGAACTCTGGGCTGTAACCCATCAGGTGATTTATATTTATCAAGGTTAGACAGGTATTAGTATCATTTTCTTACTTATTTTAATTTTTATTTCTAGTCTGTCTTTTACAGTTATATTTTTGGTAGGTTGGGCAATAGTTTCCTTTTGTGTGAAGACTGATGCAAAGAATACTACTCTGCTTTCTCTCTCCTGCCTGTTACTTCCTTGCTATCTTCACTTTTTAGTGAACCAACTGTTTCCTTGACTTTTTTTTGTTCTTTATATGTTGAAATAAACTTTTTTTCAATTGTCTTTTGTTGCAAGTCTGTGTTCATTCTGAGCCTTTGCTTTCCTGAGTTCATCTTTGCAGATTCAGGCTATCTGCTGATATTCTGCCTTAGTTGTATGTCCTTCTTTCCATTTTTTGTACTTATCCTTTTTGTCTTTCCGTGTATCAGAGAGTTCTTTATGACCTCAATCTGTTTTTGTCTTGGATTTCTTGTTTTTCTTTTTTAGTGGTATTGTGTTGGACTGGGCTTTTATGATCATATTTTTCAGTGTTTCCCATTTTCCCCTTCAGGATTTTTATCCATGAAATTTAGCTTAGGGTCTCTCTGAGTTTGTTAAAATCAACTCTTCTAGTTTCAGACACAGGTTGGATTATATGGCATGATAACTTCCAGTCAAGGTTCTAGTAACTTCAATTCCTTCTATCACTTCTTCTTTATTAATACGAATTTGGTCCAGTATAGTTTTTCCTCTTGTTCCCTCCTCTACCTTTTGGATAACAAAGTTGTCAGCTAGGTTGGTGAGGAATCTGTTCAATCAACTGCTGCTGAGTTTGTCTCCCAGGGTAGTTAAAGTCTTCCATTACTCCATGAAGGCGATAAATGTGCATTAGGAACATCTTTGCCAGTGCCTTTGCAGTTGGGATCTTTTGGCATGGAATAAAGTGAACCTGTTTGGAAAAAAAAATCAGTTACAACCCAAATGACAGTATTTCCAGCACGTTCAGGAAGCTCCATTATAAAATCCATAGAGATCTCTTTCCAGGGTGCAGAAGGGTCTGCTACTGTTTGTAAAAGTCCAGTATATTTTCCTTGTCTTCTCTTTGCAGCAGCACAGGTGGGGCAGCTCGCAACATAGATTTCAATGTCCTTTTTGAGGGACGGCCACCAAAATTGTCTTTTGATGAGGTGCAGGGTTTTTACAAACCCAAAGTGTCCCGCTGTTTTGGAGTCATGGCAGCGTTTCATGAGGTCCATTCTCTGGCTTGCAGGGACATAAAGTTTGTTTTCTACCCCAGCCAGTCCATCTTTGAGTAAACAAGTGTTTTTGTTAGCCTGGAGCCAGTCGTCCTTAAGTAGTGCCTCCTTAAATATTGATGTGTCTTCAGTCAGGGATGATTTTTTTTTTCTCTTGTGCCCGGGTGATTACTTTGGTTGCTAGTTGGGTCAGTTGGATCGTCGGTTTTATAACCTCAATCTTTTTGCTGTTGTATTGGGGTTTTCTGGACAGTGCATCTGCTAAGAAGTTCTTTCTCCCAGGAAAATATTTGAGAGTGAAATTAAACCGTTTAAAGTATTGAGCCCATCTTGCTTGTTTTTCGGAGAGTTTCCGTGGATTTCTCAGGGCTTCCAGATTTTTGTGATCAGTCCATACTTCAAAGGGGATTTGGTTTCCTTCCAGGAAATGTCTCCATGTGAGCATTTGCTCCATATGCCCACCGCACAGCATATGCCTTTTTCTCCCATATGGCCCATCTTTGCTCGGTTTCTGTCAGTTTCTTGGATGTATAAGCGCATGGTTGTAATTGTCCATTTCCATTTTTTTGGAGGAGGACTGCTCCAACTGCAACATCACTAGCGTCTGCTTGGATGACAAAAGGTTGTTCGGGATCTGAGTGCTTAAGGACCGGTTCTGCTGAGAATAGATGTTTGAGTTTCTTGAATGCCGCTTGGCATTCCATTGTCCAGATAAGGGGTTGCCTTGGTTTGGGTTTCTCCCCACACCTTCGTTTTTAGCAAGTTCGTGATAGGGAGGGCGATGTTTGCAAAAGGTGGAATGAATTGGCAATAAAAGTTCGCAAACCCCAGAAAGCTTGGCAGTTGTTTGCGGGTGTGCAGTGGATCCCAGTCCATTACAGCTTTTACTTTCTGTGGGTCCATCTCTATTCCCTCGTGGGATATTCTATATCCCAAATAGTCAAAAATTTTTTGGTGGAATTCGCATTTAGATAGTTTTGCATATAGTTTAGCATTTAAGAGTTTCGTGAGGACTGCACGGAGTAGCTCAATGTGTTCTTCCATCATTTCCGTGTAGATTAAAATATTATCAAGATATACTAAAAGTCCTTTATATAAAAATTCATGAAGGGTTTTGTTGATCGATTGCATAAACACGGTGGGCGTTCCTTGCAGTCCTAAAGGGAGCACTTTAAATTGGAAGCATCCCAATGGGGTGTTAAACGCTATCTTCCACTCATCCCCTTCCTTTATTCTGATGCGGTAATATGCCTCTCGTAGGTCTAACTTTGAAAAAGTTTTTCCTTTTGAGAGGTGGGCTAACATGTCCTTCATGAGGGGGAGTGGGTAGATATTCTCTATGCTAATTGCATTCAATTTTTGGTAATTCACACACAGATGCATGGAGCCATCTTTCTTTTCGCGGAATAATACTGGGGCAGCTATTTTTGGTCGGGTGGGTTCGATGAAGCCCCTTTAAAAATTTTTTATTGATAAATGATTTGAGTTCTTTCAGTTCTCAGGGAGACATTCAGTACATTTGTGGTTTTGGGAGTTTAGCCCCTGGTAGGATTTCAATAGTGCAGTCTGTGGCTCGATGGGGTGGGAGCTCATCACAAGCTTCATCGCTAAATGCTTGGGCCAGCTCCTGGTACTCATTGGGGATGTTAATGGGTTCAGCTGATTGTCCGGTCATGGCTGATTCTCTGTTCTCTGTCCCTTTCTTTCTCCTTTCCTCTGAGCTTTTTGCAAACACTACGTGTCTCTGGAATTGTACGGTTCCTTTCCTCCAATTTATTTTTGGATTCCATTTCTGCAACCATGTGAGACCTAGGACCAGCGGCTCTTCTATTCCTGGGGCTACAATGAATGTAAGCATCTCACTATGGTTCCCTAGTCTTATTTTCAATGGTTCTGTGGTAAACCTGGCTGGCTCCCCCCCCTCCCCCGCTATAGTTCCTTCTAATTGGTAGAAAGTGATGGGATTTTCCATTTCTTTCAGTTGGATTCCCAATTTATCTGCAAGGGAGAGGTTTATTAGGCATCGGGTGCATTCCAAATCCAGCAACGCTGCAACTTCCTCCCCCTTCCCTTGGCTGGGGATAAACAGTCTCAGGGGTAGGGTGATTGGTTCAATTGGATTGCTTACCAGCGGGTCATCTTCCGGATTGCTTTCGGACTGGCTCAGGTCTCCTTGGAGTGTTTGGGATTCTTCCTCAGGGTTGGGGGGGATCGGAATCCCAGAGCTACTCGGCCTCTCAGGCCAGTCTCCTTTCCTTGAGGGCTGGATGTTCTGGGTTTCCCCCCTGATGGGTGGTCTAGCTTTCTGGCAGGGAACAACATTCTGCTGCGCGGTGTCCCTCCTTTCCACACTTAAAGCAACCAGACGTTCTTGGAGCCATGATGGTTTGGGGTTTGAAATCTTCCCGTTTCCCCTGGGGTGGGAATCTTTTCCAAAACTTGCCAGTGTGGTACCAGTTTCGAGTCATGTCTATCTCCGCCTCCTCTGCCATCATGTACCATTCGTGCAGGAGGTTTGGGGCCCCATGGGTCAGACAGGCAGCGTATAGGTTGTCATTTAATCCAACTTTGAACCAATAGACTAGGATATCCTCTGGCTAGTTTATCCAGCCGGCCAGGTCACAAAATTCCTCGGTGTATTCTGCTACCGGGCGACGGCCTTGTTTTACGACTCTAATGCAGTTGCAGGCTTTTCTATCCGCAAGAGGCTGCTCGAAGCAGTGGCATGAGGCCGTCATGAAGCTATCGAGGTTCCTTAATTCTGGAGCGTTGACATTGTAGAGTGTCACCATCCATCTGGCTGCTGCCCCTTCAAGGGCCAGGGTGACGACTTGTACTCGGGACCCCTGGGTTGGGAAATTCCCCCATATTCTTGCATGTAGGTGAGCACTTGCGCCAGCAAAAAAATCCCAGTTTCTGGGGCTCTCCATCGAATTTTACCCCCAAGGGCGGGATCTTCCTCTGCAGTTGTATGTCTCTGGGTTGGCCAGGGTTAATCCCCTGATCCGGGGCGTTTAAGATTCAGATACCTGGTATGGCTGCTGGTTCTTCAGCTTGTCCCTCTGCCCGATCAATCTCTGCTGGATCCGGGGTGGCGGCTCGGGTTCTCTCATTTTCTGGTTCCCTCGCTCTCCTGTGTTGTCGTCCTGGTGTATCCCTCACCTCGAGGTTCTCCAGGGCTTCCCTCACGAGGCAATTTATGTACTGTCTCATTCGGTCGTCGGCAGGTGGCTCCTCACCCCATTCTTCTTGATCCGATAGGGACTCCAGCTCCAATTTCCACCCGGGTTTATGATTACCCCAGGTGAGGGTTACTCCTCTGGTTCTTCCATCCCAGCTTTCTCTTTTTCCTACACCTATAGACCACCGGGGCTTGATGGAGGTTTTGCAGGCAGGTTTGCTGTCTTCGATGGGATAACCGAGTCAGTATCTCCCCAGCATTCGGCTACCCCTTCTCCTTGCTGTATTCAGACATTTTTCTTCTTTTGCAGGGTCCCCTTGGTAGAGTGAAAGGTTTTCTTCTTTCTTTTTTTTTTAAACAAAATTTCTCTCCGGGCTGACATAAAGCAGACGCTGCTTTATGTCAGGCTACAGAACTTTTTCCCATTCAATTAACAAGAATGAACTTCTGAAAACCAAACATATCAAAAGGAATCCTTTATTGAGATGAGACAATTCATGTAGAGTTCAAAGCAGCGTCTAAGGTCTCTCAGGCATACAGGGAGAGATAAGGGAGTTTAGAACCCCTCCCCTTATCTCGATGTGTATTTAGTGAAACAAAAGCCAGTATGCTAATTCCCCCCCACCCCTTTTGTAGAAACAATCTTTTTCAGTTTTCCAGGGCATACGTAATTTCCCCCCACCCCCTTTTCAGAACGAACTTTTCCAGAGTTTCCCGGGACACATCTCACCGTGGAATTTTTATGGTCTTCTCGTCTCCTGGCTGTGCCTCTCAGAGGTGATAGGTTCCAGCCATCTGGGTTTCCTCCCTCCATTGTATCATGTGTAGGTTATACAAATTCGATATAAGATTAAATATATTCAGGTTACATCAAGAAATGATTTCTTTATCAGTCTCTCCCCCTCCCTTTTCTTCTTCCACTGAAGAAATGACAGATACACGGATCTGACAATCTCCTACCTGCTGCTGAGTTTGTCTCCCAGTTGATATCAGGGTAGTTAAAGTCTCCCATTACTCTTGTGGTATGTTTCCTACATACAATTGTTAATTGACTAGCAAAGAGTTCATCTATTTCTGCTGCTTGGTTGGGTGGCGTGTAGTATATTCCTATAGCAATGTCATTTTTCTTTCCTTTTATATTGACCCATATGGATTCGAGGAGGTTTTCATCCTTGGTTTTGCGTATTTCTGTAGAGATGTAGTGATCTTTTATATATAATGCAACTCCACCTCTTCTTTTGTTAGGTCTGTTTCTTTTGACTAGTTCGTATCCCTCTATCAGTAAATTCCAGTCATGAGATTCCTCCCACAAAGTTTCAATAATGGTAACTATGTCATATCTGCCTTCATGTATCAATACATTGTTCACCATATTTGTTCCCTAAACTTTCACCATTAGTGTATGGGCATTTATTCTGTTAGTGCTCACATACTGTACCTATTTCATTTTGTAGACAGAAAATACACATGGATATTCTATATACATACCAGTGGTGGGATTCAGCTGGTTCAGGCCGGTTCAAGCAAACCAGTTGCTAAAATTCTGCCCCACTCCGTCAAATTACTCCTCATCTTGCCCACTTGCCTGGCATAGCTGCTGCTCTCTATCTGGCTCCCTCACTTGCCTCAACCACATGGTCCCTGTGGGCCAGCCAGCTCGCCTGCCTTCGCCACTGTGGCTGTATCCCACACAGTACTCTCCCTGCAGCCCAGCTGAATACCCTGATCTGCCTGGGTGAGCCTGCAAGTAAGCCCTGAATCCCGGCCTAGCTGCCTCCCACGTGGCCCAGGCAGTTTGGCTGCCTTCCGACGGGGCCTACCACATGGCGGCTGTGGCCCAGCTCTCTGCCTCTGCCTTCCTTCACCGATCTCCGCTCCAGCAGCAGAAGCCTCGAGGCAGAGGTAAGCGTGATCGGGAGATCCCTCTGGGAAGCAGGACTGGTAAGGGTATTTGTCTCCAAAGCCTCCCATTTCTCTCGCCCTCCGCCTCCTGCCACTTCTCTCAGCCTCAATCTGTTTGTCTCCACCTCAATCCGTTCCTCTCTCTCAGCCTCCTACTGCTTCTTGTGGTCTGAGAAGTCTTGAGAACAGCCCTCCACAATGGAGCCCTTCCTGGAGAGCAAAGCCTTGGACAATCTGATCTGTCCTGAAGGCTTCGAGGAGCTGCAGACTTTCCACATGCCTCTGCCAGCCCAAATGCCCTGCCCTTCAGATCCCAATGAGGCCAGCACCCGGTGCCGCCGCCACCCAAGGAGGGCGAGCTGATGTTCCAGGGTTGCACACGTGCACCACATCGGAGCAGCAGTCTTGACCCCAGGGTGGTGTCTCCCTCGAGGGCTGCCCATCGCTGGTAGCCATGAACTGGCCCTGTTGGGATCTGAAGGGCATGTATTCAGGCCGGCGGAAGTGTGTAGAAGATCTAGAAGGTAAAGCCGATGCTGGCAGCAGGGGAGGGCTGCTGGTCCCTGTGCTTGGCCAAAGAGCCGCCTCAGTGGGACACAGCGGTCTCCGGACGATGCCACCCACTTGCCTTCCCCTCCGCCTTGAGTCCCACATCCAGCCCATGACAGGATGCGCCGCTTCCAGGCCAGCCCAGCCAGCCGATGGGCGGGCAGCCCTTGTGGTAGACGCTGTGCTGGGCCGAGACTGCTTCTCCACTGAGTTGTGCATGTGCAGCCCCAGGACATCTGCCTGCCCTCCCGGAGCACTGCCACCACCGCTGCTCTGGAGCTTGCTTTCTTCCTTCTGCTGCCACCGCTTGTCTGCAGCTTGCCTTTGGGACAGATCAGTTTGTCCAAGCCATGCTTTGCTCCCCGGGAAGGGCTAGCTAGGTCGTGAAGGGCTGTTTGCCCTGACCAGGAGCTTTCTCTTGGGCCTCCCGCCTCACATGGGGCAGCGGGACAAGGAAGTGTGTGGCCGGGAAGGCTGCTGGAAGTTCTTGCAACCAAAGCCTGGGGCCAGGTGAGGCACTCCTTGACGTGGGTGACATTGAGTTGGCCATGCCCACCCAGACACATGACCACATACACATCCACCCAGTCACATGACCATCTAGCCATGCCTACCTAGCCACGCCCACAGAACCTGTTAAATGATTTGAATCCCACCACTGATACATACATATGGTACACACAGATTGTGGGGTGTGTTTCTGTATTTTTTGTTAATATATCTGTATTCATGTTCCTATCCTTAGTATTTCTAGGTATCTATCTGATTATAAAATTTTGCAGTGCTAACCATCTGTGATTTGCACAGGTCAACAATAGAATTCCATGATTGTGTGAATATATGAAGTTAG
>NW_020718935.1:0-16482 GCF_900518725.1 Notechis scutatus
TCGGATCCTACCCAATATCACGCTGGGCTTCCACATTTTTAACAGCAATTTTAGTCCAGGCTGGACTTACTTTGCCTCAATGTTGCTGCCTTTCACTCAGGGAAAATTCATTCCTAATTACAAGTGTGGGGTCCCCAAAAATTTGGCTGCAGTTATTGGGGCACCTGACATCTCTCTTCACATGGCAACTTTATTGTGCATCTATAAAGTTCCGCAGGTAAGAGATGCTGAAGATATATCATATATATAATATTTGTATTTATATTATTATTATTTACATTATTATTATTCTGCCATATCACCCCAGAAGTCTGTAGTTTTCTCCCTCTAGAAAGGAGAAAAATTTCAGATCCCTAGATATAATTTTTTGCTTGATAGGATCAGCAGAGCTGTAAGAGTAATGAGTAAATCTGAATAGACGGTTGTAGTATTACATCCAAGATATTTACTAGTACCTTAAGAGTGACATCTTGGTTGATATTCTTAAATAAACACAACTAGTTGCATAAAGATTCAGTATATAAGAATAAGGATACCAAAAGACCTAAATGTGCCCATTTCCTGAGGAACCTTTAGAATTGCATATGTTTATATTTCTGTAGTTGACCTATGGCTCTGCTCCAGTCATGGATAAAAATCTTTCAATTTTCTTCCAACAAATGTTTCCGGATGAATCACACCAAGATAAGGGCCTCCTGAAGTTATTGTTGTATTTTAGATGGATTTGGATTGGAATTCTTGTGGTAAAGGATGACAAAGGAGAGAGATTTGTACAAGAGGTTCTCCCCACATTTTCTGAACATGGCATCTGCACTGAATTCATAGCAGAGTTCCCAATCTTAGCTTTTTACAGTGATTTTACTGATATCATAGACAAAGGACTACATATATACCACATTCTTATGAACAGCACAGCCAATGTGATCATCTTGTATGGTGAAATTCGCTCCATATCATTTCTGAGAAGTTTCCTCCAGTTTTCAGAAGTGGAGGATATACCAAGAAAGACAAAAATCTTGATTACATCCACTCAGACAGATTTTACTTCAAACTCCATTGAGAAATTTATGGACATCCATTTCCTACATGGTGTTTTATCCTTTGCAGCTCACACAAAGGAGGTCCAAAATTTCCAGGATTTTTTTCAAAACCTAAATCCAAACAACAACCAACATGATAATTTTCAGAAAGATTTTTGGGAACAGGCATTTGACTGTTTCTTCTCAAATTCAAATATTGAGACATCTGACAAGAAATGTACTGGACAGGAGAAGCTTGAGACCCTTCCCACATCTGTGTTTGAAACACGCATGAGTGGACAGAGTTACAATATTTACAATGCAATCTATGCTGTGGCACATGCTTTGCAATTTCTGTATTTATCCAAATTCAGGGAAAAATCAACAGAGAAAGAAGGAAGGAAATATTTCCACAATCATATGTGGTGGCAGGTAAGTCTGCTTGTGGAGTAACCACTATATCTGTAGTTGCAACCAGAGGTGCTATTCAACAGGTTCTGACCAGTTCTGGAGAACCGGTAGCAGAAAATTTGAGTAGTTCGGAAAACCGGCAAATACCACCTGTGACTGGAGCTTTTACAGTGTCCTTCCCCTACCATGCCCATCAAGCCATGTCCACAAAATTGGTAGGAAAAAAAAATTGAATCCCACCACTGGTTGCAACATATCTCCATAAGCTCTAACAAATAATATCCTCTAGGGCTTTTGATATTTAGTCTAAATGTGAAATGTAATAATGGCTTAACCAGCTGAAATATTTATGTGTTCATTTTAATATGGCAGAAGTAATTCTACAAAATTATAACCACTTGCCTTAGGATATACAGTACTTCTATCCATGAAATGATGTACTGAAACAATTGTTCCTCTAGATGGATTTTTTTTTAATTGGTGGGGGATGTATGCATTTTGACAATTCTTTGATTGTTGAAAGTGCAATCCCACCCACAGTTTGGGGCATTTCCTGATGAAGATCTTTTCAGAGAAACCAAAATCATGAATGGACTATGAAGAACTGATGATAATCATAATTGCATCCAGTTTTAATCACCACAATATAAAAAAGATGTTGAGACTCTAAAAAAGGTGCAGAACAAGAGCAACAATGATGATTAGGGGACTGGAGCCTAAAACATATGAACAGCAGTTGTAGGAATTGGGTATGTCTAGTTTAATGAAAAGAAGGATTGGGGTGATATGATAGTAGCATTCCAATCTTTAAGGAGCTACCACAAAGAAGATAAGGTCAACCTACTGTCCAAAGCAGCTTAAGTCAGGACAAGAAGCAATGTATGGAAACTAATCAAAGAGAGAACCAATCTAGAAATAAAGAGAAATTTCCTGACAGCTAGAAAACATGATCAACCACTTCCTTCACAAAATAGCCTTCAATGTTTCCAGGAACTACGTTCTAAAAGAAATAGGCATGGGAATAAAAGTGTTTTTTTAATCTCAGGGTTTTAATAAAATTGGACCAAGGTAGAATATGTATTTTGAGCCTAGCTTTTGCCATATGTAGTCACATGAGATGAAAGAATCATAGTATTCAAAATGCAATCTAAGCCATCAGATCTAGCCTTTGCTTTAGGATATGTTGGTTCAGCCTCTTGTTGAACATATTTCAGCACTCATCTATTTGCACTGCTGAACGTCTTCAACTTAGAAGTTATTTCTTAGTTAGAATATTGTGATTTAAAATTATTTTCTAAATTAATTTTAGATTTTACTTTCTACTGTTCATTTTACAGGTAGTCCTTATTTAATAATGGCAATTGGGGCTGAATATCCATTTCTAGGTGATACAATTATAAAATGTGGTGTCACTTGACAATTCAGCAAAGCGACAACACTTCTTTTTTATAAAATTTTTATTGGCTTTTAAAACAAACATAAACAAACAAAACATAAAAACATCAGGCCATCTTCCATATATGCACATACAGTGTGCCGGTTGGTTTACAAATTGTTTTGTGCTTCCATTTCGTAGTCTTCAATTACAATTACATTGTATATGATCTCATATTTTCAATCCAATATTAAATACATTGGTATCATTATTAATCAATCATTTGACTATACTTTTATTCATTCATGCTTTGGAAAAGAATCATATTTTACTTAATTTGTTTTGTGACAATTCATATTATCATCCCAAATCTATCCTAAAAACATTTTGTAGATATAATAAGAAAAGAATACATCTTTATATATTTAGTATTTTCTAAAAGTCTACATATTTCGTTACTATACTTTATTGTCTAACCATTGATAGAATAGATCCCAAACTTTATAAAATTGTTTATCATCCTGTTCTCTAATTTCAAATGTCAATCTACTCATTTCAGCACATTCCAATATTTTCTTAATAATTTCCTCTTATGATGGTATTTTCTCATTTTTCCAGTTTTTAGCAAATACAATCCTAGCCACTGTTAATACATTTACAATCAGGTATTTCAAATCTTTACTATATATTTCTGGTAAAATTCCCAATAAAAATATCTCTGGTTTCAAGTCTATATGCTTTTTTGTCATTTTTTCCAACCATGTGTGGATTTTAGTCCAGTATATTTTAGCATCCGCACAAGTCCACCGCATATGGTAATATGACCCAGGTATCTGATGTCATTTCCAACATTTTTCGGATTTATTCTTGAATATTTTTGCTTTTCTTGTCGGGGGAAAATGCCACCTGTAAAACATCTTATACAAATTTTCTTTATATGCTGTTGACATTGTCATTTTATAATTTTGAGACCACAATTTTTGCCATTTCTCTAGATCAATCCCATATCCAAAATTCTTCCCCCAAGCAATCATAGTTTCTTTAACTTGTTCTTCTTCTAGTTTAATTTCTAATAAATATCCATATAATTTGTAATCACCTTTTCATCAGTACATGTCAAAATCTTATCTAAATCAGTCAGTTTATCATAGAAACCTTCTGTTTTAAAATCTTTATCATACCTTGAATGTATTTGCACGTATGAAAACCAATTCATCTTTATACTTTGTTCCTCTAGTTTTTGTATAGATTTAAGTTCACCCTTTTCATTCAATATTTCACCATATCTAACTGTTTGTTCCTTTTTGCATATTATAAGATAAGAAAGTCGATAGCCAGACTGGAATTTTCAAATAACATTGTCTTTTAATCTTCCCCCAGTTTAACCACAGAGACTCCCGTATATAATGTCTTCTAAAGTACCCCTGTGTTTTAGTTCCTTTATACCATAGAAGAGCATGCCATTCCAACAACAGATGATGTCCTTCTAATGTAAACAATCTAGTATTTCTTAATGTTATCCATCCCTTAACCCACATCAAGTTTGTAGCTTGGTAATACAACTCTCAATTAGGCAAACCAAATCCTCCTCTTATTCTAGCATCTTGCAAAAGTTTTAGTTTTATTCTCGCTTTCTTACCTTGCCATATAAATTTCAACACAGTTTTATTTAAATCTTCAAAATAGTCTTTTCCAAGCCTATTTGGAATTGTTTGAAACAAATATAAAATTCTGGGTAATATATTCATCTTGATTGTTGATATTCTCCCTATTAATGACAGTTGTAAATTTTCCCATTTTGCCAAATCTAGCGCTATCTGCTGTTTAAGTTTGATATAATTATTTTCTTTTAGTGTACTGCATCTTGCTGTCAAGTATATCCCCAAGTACTTGATCTTATTCATGACCTGAATTTTCAATAGGTCTGCCAGTTCTTCCTTTTGTCTTGATAGAATATTCTTTGTCAAGATCTTTGTCTTATCTTTATTTATTTTCAAGCCAGCCACCTTTCCATATGTCTCTATCTTTTCTGTCAATTTTGATGCTGTATCTAGTGGGTCTTCTAGAATAAAAACCAGATCATCTGCAAATGCTTGCAACTTAAATTCTTCCTTTTTAATTTTCATCCCTTTTATATTCTTTTCATCTCTAATATTTCTATTTAGCACTTCCAAAGTTAACACAAACAACAGAGGTGACAGTGGGCACCCTTGTCTTGTTAAAGTGACAACACTTCTGACAAACCCCATTTACTATTGATAAGCAAGGACCACATGTGATCACAACTTACAACTTCCTTCCAAGTTCTCCATTTACTTTTCTTGGGGGAAGCCATAGGGGAAGGCTAGAAATCACAATCATGACATTAGGATACTGCAACAGTCATAAAGCAAGGCCATTTTCCACATGCCCAGATTGTGATCATCCAATTGCAGGGACACTGTGATAACCAGTATTCCAAAGACCTCAAGAAGTACCACTGCTGTTGCAAGTTTGAATAATCAGTGAAAAAATGAGAAGAACTTGTACTTTTGTGTTCCTGTACTGCCTTGCTTAAAGAGACCTCCAAAATATGGTCAATTCCAACATGAAGGCCAAACTAAGAAACCCATTCCATGTAGGTTGGCACTATTGTTATTGCAACAGTTGCATTAACAGTCTGCTTATCCCTCCCTCACATTCACATTGTGTGAACTAAATTTTCCTGAAATCCCAAAGGTGCTTTACTCAATAGGCAAATGGACTTTCTCATTTTTCTTTGAAGACATGTCTCTTCCCATTTAAGAAACTTCTTCATATCTTCAAAGGAAAACCAGAAAATCCAGTTCCCTCTTTAAAAATGCACCTTTGGGACAACCATGACCTGGATGATTGAGAATCTCCATAAACATTTTCCTGAAATGTTTTCTCAAGTTACTTTTTTTGACCAGACTTAACTTCCCCTTATAAGTCTGTTGCCCTACTAGTGACTCTTATAAGGTTTTTCAGGGCCATTCCTAGGATCTATAAAGATTTAGTATTTATTTTTAGTATTTATTTGATTTGTCAATCACTTACAAGATACAGGTATAAGAATAAATATAGTTTTGAATACATGAGATAGATACTTATAAGAAAAATAAAAAAAACAATAGGACAGGGACGGTAGTCACAATTGGTGCACTTATGCACACCCCCTACAGGCCGCTTAGGAAGGGAGTGAGGTCAATAGTAGACAGCATAAGGTTAAAGTTTTTGGGGTTTGGGGAAGAAACCACAGAGTCAGGTAGAGTATTCCAAACATTGACCACTCTGTTGCTGAAGTCGTACTTTCTGCAGTCAAGTTTGGTGCGGTTAACCTTGAGTTTGTGTCTATTGTATGTTCTTGTATTATTATGATTGAAGCTGAAGTATTCATTGACAGGTAGGACATTGCAATGTATGATTTTATATACTATACTTAGATCAGACCGAAGGCAGCATAGTTCTAGTTTTCTAGCTCTAGAATTTCAAGTCTGGTGGCATAAAGTATTCTGCAATGAGTAGTGGAGAACTCTTCTTGTGAAAGATTTCTGGATTTTCTCAACTGTATTAATATCAGATACGTAATGCGGGTTCCAGACTGATGAGCTGTATTCAAGAATTGGTCTAGCAAATGTTTTGTATGCTCTAGTTAGTAGTGTGATATTACCAGAGAAGAAGCTATGTAGGATTAGATTAACACCTCTTAATGCCTTTTTGGCTATGTAGTTACAGTGGGTTCTAGCACTTAGATCAATTTGAGATGAGTACTCCAAGGTACTCATCTCAAATGGATATGGATATTTTTCCATTTGTAAGATTATAGTCAGGCAAGAGAGAGGTTGGTGATCTTAGTTTCTTTCCAGTTAACCAGGTTAGAATGCCAGACATTGTAGCCCAGTTTTGTATGTGAGTCATTATTGAACACATATCTCCTCCAATTTAAGTGATCCTGAGCCCTGTTTAGGTCACCATAATCTCATATATCTTATTATCATTACTGCCTCTTTTGAAAAGTAACATACATATAGTAAATGTAAAAATATTACATTTTATCTTTGAGAACTAGAGGAGGGTTTAGACTACCTAATTGGGAATTATATTACCAGGCTGTGGTGTTAACATGGATGAAAGAATGGATTGTACTGAGAAACCCAAGATTATTGACATTGGAGGGGCATGTTTTCCAATTGGGCTGGCATACTTTTTTATGGTATGGGAAAAGAAAGATACATGGTTACTTTCAAAGATATTTTATAATAAATTCTTTATTGTTAACATGGGAGAAAATTAGAAAAGAGCATTACTTGAAGGTACCAGTTTGGCTCTCGACAATGAAAGCATTTATTCATCCAAATGTTATTAATATGGGAAATATTGTTAGATATAAAGATATTTTGAATGAAAAGGGTGAGCTCTAAACTAAACAAGAATTAAATGAACAAGGGATTGATATGGTTTGGTATTCATATGCACAAATACAGTCTAGATATGAAAAAGATTCTAAACTTGACAGAATTGGACAAAATTTTAACAGGAACAGAAGAAAAAATGATAAAAAGTATAGTTACTTACTAGGTATCAAAATGGAAGAAGAACAAGTGAGAAAGACAATGATAGCATGGCAGAAAATGTTGGTTATACCATAGAATTAGATAAATGCAGAAGCTATGGGAGAAAAACTATAAATTAACGATGTTAACTGCATACAAAGAAAACTTGCATAAGATGTTTATAGATGGCATTTTGCACCAGCAAGACTGGCAATGATGTTTAAACATAAATCAGCTAAATGCTGGATATGCCACCAGACACCTGGATCGTATTAGCATATATGGTTGCTATGCATAGAAGCAAAAAGATATTGGACAAAAATACATACTTTGTTGGGGATTATACCCAAAATTTATAGTAAAGAAAAGACATATTTAATTATTCATGTATTAACTGCAGCTAGAATTTCATTTGCACAAAATTGGAAAAGTGAAAAGATTCCGACAGATGAGACTGTGATAAGGAAAATATTAGAATGTACAGAAATGAACAGATTAACACTTGCAGTTAAAGAAAAAGAACAAACTGAATACAACTGAACACAACTGAATACAATATACAACTAAGGCAGAATATCAGCAGATAGCCAGAATCTGCAAAGACAAAGTCAGGATAGCAAAGGCTCAGAACGAACAAAGACTTGCAACAAAAGTCAAAGATAATAAAAAAAAAGTTTCTTCCAACATATAAATAACAAGAAAAAAATAAAGGAAACAGTCGGTCCACTAAAGAGAGAAGACGGCAAGGAAGAAACAGGCAACAGAGAGAAAGCAGAACTGCTTAACTCATTCTTTGCATCTGTCTTCACACAAAAAGAAACTATAGCTCAACCCACCAAAAACATAACTGTAAAAGACAGACCAGAAATAAAAGTTAAAATAAGCAAGAAAATAGTAAGAGAACACCTGTCTGATCTCAATGAAAACAAATCACTGGGGTCTGATGGATTACATCCCAGAGTTTTAAAGGAGCTGGCAGAACCACTGCACCATATCTTTCAAAAATCCTGGAGCACCGGGGAACTACCAGAGACTGGAAAAGAGCTGATGTGGTTCCCATCTTCAAAAAAGGAAAAAAAAACAGACCCAGGAAACTATAGACCAATCAGCCTACCATCAATACCCGGGAAGATACTGGAAAAGATAACAAAAAAACAGATCTGCCAACATCTAGAAACAAGTAAAGTAATAACTAGCAGTCAGCACGGGTTTGTTAAAAACAGATGATACCAAACCAATCTTATTTCATTCTTCAACACAGTGACTAAATTAGCAGACCAGCAAAATACTGTGGACATAATATATGTTTAGATTTCAGCAAGGCATTTGACAAAGTAGACCACAACCTACTTCTTAGTAAGCTAGAAAAAAGTGGAATAGATAGCACCACCACAAGATGGATTCGCAACTGGCTGGCAAACCGTATTCAACGAGTAGTACTTAATGGGTCTAAGTCTACATGGAGGGAAGTAAGCAGTGGGGTGCCACAAGGTTCCGTCTTAGGCCCAGTACTCTTCAATATCTTCATTAACGACTTAGATGAGGGAATAGAAGCGGAACTTACCAAATTTGCAGATGATACTAACCTGGCAGGAACAGTTAACACCCAACAAGATAAGCACAAGATCCAGATGGATCTTGACAGACTAGAACACTGGGCTATATATAACAAAATGAAATTCAATGTAGAGAAAAATAAAGTCCTACACTTAGGCAAGAAAAACCAAAAGTACACACATAGACTGGGTGAAACCAGGCTCAACAGTAGTAACTATGAGAACGACCTTGGAGTCTTAGTGGACAACCAGCTAAATATGAGCCAGCAGTGTGCAGCAGCAGCCAAAAAAGCTTATGCAATTCTAAATTGTATTAACAGAGGGATACAGTCAAGATCAAGGGAGGTACTAATACCACTCTATAAAGCCTTAGTAAGGTCACACCTAGAGTACGGCATCCATTTTTGTTCACATTATAAAAAAGATTTTGAGACTCTAGAAAAAGTGCAGAGAAGTGCAACGAGGATGATTAGGGGACTGGAGGCTAAAACATACAATGAATGGTTGCAGGAACTGGGCTTGGCTAGTCTAGTAAAGAGAAGGACCAGGGAAGACATGATAGCGGTCTTCCAATATTTGAGGGGCTGCCACAGAGAGGAAGGGGTCAAACTATTTTCTAAAGCACCTGAAGGCCAGACAAGGAATAATGGAAGGAAACTGAACAAGGAGAGATTTAACCTGGAAATAAGGAGAAACTTTCTGACAGTGAGAACAGTCAACCAATGAAAGAGCTTACCCTCAGAAGTTGTAGGAGCGTCATCACTTGAGACTTTCAAGAAAAGATTGGACTGCCATTTGTCAAAAATGATGTAGGGTCTCCCACTTGGAAATGGTTGGACTAGATGGTCTATAAGGTCCCTTCCAACGCTGATTATCTGTTAAATCTGTTAAATCTGAATATTATATAATATAGCAACTCTTCTATCAATGGCTGGAGAATAAAAAATGGAAATTAGAAATTGAAGATATTGGAACAAGAATTTAATATGATAAGAAGGGGATTTGTTATAATAATTAGATATATTACGTATAGTAGCATAATAGATTATGGATATTTGAATACGTATTATTTGTAATTGTTATTTCACAAAATATTTGTACCCAGATGACACACTGTTTAAACAAAAGATGTGTTATTTGTATATAATAAAAATATTTTACTTGTAACCTCATATGAGCATTAACAGTGAAGATAACATATAATCAGAGTTGGAAGGGACCTTATAGGACATCTAGTCCAACCCCCTGCCCAAGAGGGAGACCCTACACCATTTCTGACAAATGGCAGTCCAATCTCTTCTTGAAGGTCTCAAGTGATGGCGTTCCCACAACTTCCGAGGGTAAGTTGTTCCATTGGTTGATTATTCTCACTGTCAGAAAGTTTCTCCTGATTTCCAGGTTAAATCTCTCCTTGTTCAGTTTCCATCCATTATTCCTTGTCTTGCCTACAGGTCCTCTCTATGGAGCCCCTCAAATATTGGAAGACTGCTAGCATGTCTCCCCTGGTCCTTCTCTTCACAGACTAGACAAGCCCAGTTCCTGCAACCATTCTTCATATGCCTTAGTTTCCAGTCCCCTAATCATCCTGCTTGTTCTTCTCTGCACTTTTTCTAGACTCAACATCTTTTTTATAATGTGGTGACCAAAACTGGATGCCGTACTCTAGGTGTGGTCTTACTAAAGCTTTACAGAGTGGCATTAGTATCTCACTTGATCTTGATTGTATCCCTCCGTTAATACAATTTAGGATTGCATAAGCTTTTTTGGCTGCTGCTGCACACTGCTGGCTCATATTTAGCTTGTTGTCCACTAAGATTCCAAGATCCCTCTCACAGTTACTATTGAGCCTGGTTTCACCCAGTCTATATGTGTACTTTTGGTTTTTCTTGCCTAAGTGTAGGACTTTACTTTTCTCTACATTGAATTTCATCTTGTTAGATACACCCCAGTGTTCTAGTCTGTCAAGATCCATCTGGATTTTGAGCTGTCTTCTTGGGTATTAGTTATTCCTGCCAGCTTAATATCATCTGCAAATTTGCTAAGTTTCCCTTCTATTCCCTCATCTAAGTCATTAATGAAGACATTGAAGAGTACTGGGCCTAAGACAGAACCTTGTGGCACCCCACAGTATCTTTTGAACAGTAACATACATATAGTAAATGTAAAGACATTACATTTTGTCTTGCTATTCTCTTGCTTTTATACTGAGGGATTTTAACTGAGCAATAACTCACAGATCCATTTTTATTAGTATTTTATTGTGCAATCCTATGTTAATATATTTTAATTTTTTTTCAGTAGTGTTATATACCTACCCCTTTTGGAGTCACTGTTATTTTTTGAACATATATTTCTGCCTTCTTCTGTCTTTCTATGTTTCTTTTTGACTGTCCCTGTATTTCAGGTTCATTCTTTTCTGAGACATGTCCAATTCAACAACAGTGTTGGTGAAAAGATCTCTTTTGATAAAAATGGAGAATTCATTGGCGGATACGATATAATCAATTGGATCACATTCCCAAACAAGTCCTTTCTTAGGGTCAAAGTTGGAGTGATAGATCCCACAGCTACACCAGAACAGTTCTTCAATATTTCTGTAGATTCGATCATGTGGCCTGTAGGCTTTAATCAGGTTAGTTATTTAAATCTAAGCTGGTCTGTCTTCATTCATGTTGCATAAAATATATATTGATGTATGTTCCAGAGCATCATCTCTAAAATAACCTAAGAACAAATATCCTGGGAAGAAAAAATATATAAGAATATTTACTTTTCTAATATTTGCTATAGAATATTATATCCTTTACTTTGGCCCACAGTGAATTATGGACTATGGTTTTCATGGTTTTGATGTAAAAGTTGCAATAAAATATATATAACATCTCATCAGTTCATAATTAAGAAGTTAAGAAAACTAACTTTAACTGACCAGCATAGAAAATGTGTTTGGAGAGAAGGGATGACTTTGGAAAATACCAATAATTGTAGATATTTAATGAATTATAATTTCACAACAAATACAACTAAATGATATCATCATATCACTTTTGCTTATCATTTCATTTCTACTGTGTTAATTATATTTTAACAGTATCATTCCAAGTATTTCTTTCCCCTCTGTATCTTAAAGCATTCTTCATTCATGAACAGGCATTAGCTTTATCTTTGTGTAATGATCCTTGTGACACAGGACACAGCAAAGCCAAGAAAGAAGGGGAGTCATTTTGCTGCTATGATTGCTGGTTGTGCTCAGAAGGAAAAATATCAAAGGAGAAAGGTAGGAATTTTCCAAATATAATGGGATTAAGACATTGGGGGTACAACCCTGTCTGTAATCAACTGTATCAATTCCACTGTGTTCCTTTTTAGATATGAATGACTGCTCTCCCTGTCCTGAAGATCAATATCCAAATCCTGAGCAAAATATGTGCATTCCAAAACAGGTCACTTTTTTGTCTTATGAAGAACCCTTGGGGATCAGTCTGACTGTTCTTTCCCTTTGCTTTTCTATAATGACAACTTTGATCATCACGGTATTCATAAAACACAAAGACACTCCCATCGTCAAAGCCAACAACCGAAATCTCACTTATATGCTCCTAATTTCCCTTCTCCTCTCTTTCCTTTGTGTCTTTCTATTTATTGGGAAACCATATAAGGTTTTGTGTCTCCTTCGACAACCAGCTTTTGGCCTCATCTTTTCTATAGCAATTTCTTGTGTATTGGCCAAAACCTTTGTTGTGGTTCTAGCATTTATGGCCACCAAACCTGGTTCCAGATTGAAGAAATGGGTGGGTGGAAGAATGGTCAGCTACACTGTTCTTTCCTGTTCCTTTGTTCAAATATGTATTTGTGCTGTGTGGCTGATAATATCCCCACCATATCCAGATGTTGATACACAGTCAATGTCTGAAGAAGTCATCCTGGAGTGCAATGAAAATTCGGTCATGTTCTGCTGTGTTTTGGGCTTTATGGGTTTTCTTGCTCTGGTTAGCTTCTCTGCTGCTTTTCTAGCTAGGAATTTACCTGACAGTTTCAATGAAGCCAAATTCATCACCTTCAGCATGTTGGTTTTCTGCAGTGTTTGGCTGTGTTTTATTCCAACCTATCTAAGCACAAGGGGAAAACATATGTTGGCAGTGGAGATCTTCTCTATGATCTCCTCCAGTGCTGGCTTATTGGTGTGTATCTTTCTTCCCAAGTGTTTTATCATTGTGATGAGACCTGAACTGAACAATAAACATCTGCTCATGAAAAGAAAGTTTTAATTTTAAAAAATGTATATGTATTTGTAGGAGAATTTTCCAATTTTGAAGTGTGTGACCAGTGTACAATTTTATTTAGCTGAAATTGACTTGCTTCCATGCTTTCAAATGGGAGGCAAAATTGAAAAATCTGAATTATGCAACAATTACTACCACTGTTTTTAGATCTATGCTTTATTTTATTTATTTTTATCTATAATATATTTTAATTTAGGATTGCATGTTGTCATTTGGTACCATTGAATCTGAGCCACCTCACAAATTCATGGCCTCTATGGCAAATTATTCAGAGTTTTGCAGTGTTAATTCAACACCAGAAAAATAAACACAGATGGCTGATGCTTCATTTAACATCTTAATAAACATAAGTAGATTTTATAAACCAGCTGTAGATTTCTCAAACATGGAGCAAACTCAGACAGAAACATGTTGCAAGCAACTTCAGTAGCAACTCAAGAGCTCAGAAACAGACATCAGTTTCACTTTAGTTCAGCAGACAAGCAAGCAAGCCAGTTTCATCTTCAATAGACACTCAGGGCTTAACATAGCTGCAGAGTTGCAGAGCTTAATATAGAGGCACACCTAGGCTACTTTTAGTTTCAGTTTCCAGCCTAGACTACTTCTAGTTTTAATTTCCAAAACAGTCTTCATTGGCTGACTTAGTTGCTATGCCTACTCATTGGCTGACCTTGTTACCAAGCTCTATTCCAGTTCATGAATATACTCTGACACGCCTCCCTTCATAACTGGAATAGGCACAAATTCAATTACCTTTTTATACCTATCCAACACAATTGTGTTGATCCCCACCTTTTAACTTTCCAGTATATATGCAACCATCAGCCTTGCAACTCTTGAACCCAAGACTCTTCAATGCAGTATCTAAACAGATATTCCAATTCCTGGCTGACTGCTTCAGCCCATAAATGGCCTTGTTCAATTTATATACTGTGTTCGGCTTTTTACTTTCATACCCTGGTGCTTGAACCATGTAACTTTCTTCCTCTAATTCTGCACTGAGAAATGCAGTGGTTATGTGAAAATGCCAGATTTTATGACCATGTGCTGCTACCAATGCTAGTGCCAGCCTGATGCTCTCACTCTTTACAGTTGGTGCGAATACCTCATCATAGTGCACATTTTTAATCTGTAAAAAACCCTGTGCCACTAACCTTGCTTTATATTGTATTTATTATTGGGTAATACTTTTTTCTTGTATATCCATCTGCATCCTACGGCTTTGCTACCCTGTGGCAAAGACGTAGATGTGAACACTTCATGTTCTCCCATGGATTTCATTTCCTTGTCCATGGCTTCTTTCCACTTTGTTCAATTTTAAGTAATGCCAATACTTCTTTGTAGTTCCTTGGTTCATACCATACAATATAAACTTTAACTTTACTAGCAGAATACCTGTCAGGTGGAATCTCCTTGTTCCATCACTCTGACCTGCATGGCACTGACTGCTCCTGTGTGTCAACCCTCTCTTGCTTCATATCTTGTTCAGCTTCTCCTCCCTGAACACTGACACCATCACCAAGTGAGTTACCATCACTAAGTGAGTTACTGTCACTGAGTGAATCCACAAATTTGCATCAATTCTGTTCCAATTTTGCTCTGCAAAACTTGCAGACCTTGAAAATACTATTATTTTGCTCCCATCACTAAAATGATAACTCTTTGAGCCTGGCTCATAGCCCACAAACTTGAGATTTTTAGCCTTTGGCTGCCCCCTTCTTCTAATTGCTTTTGGAATATGCATCCATGCATTGCTTCCAAACACTCTTAAATGTTCTAGATATATTTTTCACCCATATAGCACTGCATAAGGAGTATCATTAATGGAGGAACTCTACAACCTATTAACTAAATAGTTAGCAGTCAAAATGGCTTCACCCCAATGTGACCTGCTTAGACCAGAATCCTCTAGCAGTGAATCCTTCATGGTTTGCAAGACTCCATTCCGTCTCTCAGCAACACCATTCTCAGCTGCTGTGAAAGGATTTGTGCATCTGTGTTTTATTCCTAACTGTGTCAACCACTGTTGAAAACTTGTTGATATGAACTCTGAACCTTTGTCAGTTTTCAGCTGACATACCTGTTTTTTATACCTTCTTTCTACAAAGCTTAGCCATTGCTTAAATTTCTGTAGCACCTGTTTTACTCTTTAGTAAATAGCAGAACCCAAACCTGCTATAGTAATCTACAATGACCAGTGCATACTTAGCTCCTCCCAAACTGACTTGAATTGGGCTCACCAAATCCACATGTACCAGCTCTAGAATTCTTGTTGTCTGCCTTGTGCTAATCTTGCTTACTGGGAATGCCTTGGACTTCAATATTTTATATACTGCACAATCTAAATATGCCTTATATCCTTTTAAATGCAATCCTCTTGCATACTGGTCCATCTTTTGAACAACTTTAAAGCTGGAATGACCAAGCTTCCTGTGCAAAAGATGAACATAAATCATGTTTTGCAACATTGCCAAAATGTTTGTGCATATTGAACTTTTTGTCCCTGTAACAATATAAAGGTTATCATGCTTTAGTTTATGCCCTTTGCACACACAATTCCATTTTTCTTTATAAGACACTGTCAATTTACAAATGCGGCCTAAAATCTTTGCTTGTCTAAACTAGAGACACTCAGCAAATTATGTTCCATTTCTGGCACACATAAAATATTATTAAACCTTGTTTCCAAATATGGAATTTGTACACTGCCTCTTCCAATGACTTTAGCCTTCTTGCCCTTTGCCAAGGCTACTGTGTCTCCTGCAGCTGCATTCATCCTGTAAAACAACTTAGCATTATTAATAATCATTTGGCTAGTCCCACTGTCAATAAGCCATTGATTTCTTGCATTACTATTGCAAGCTTTTGTAACAGCAATCTGTCCATCAACCTGTCCTTGCAAACTTCTTCACTCTTGCAAGCAATCCTTCTTTTAGTGTCACCACAGATGAAATATCATTTCTGTTGTTGGGTTTTCTGCTTAGCTGTCATCTGATATCCCATGCTGCTCTTCTCTTCTCTGGAGACAGCCAGTCTGTGGAATTTTCCATTTTGCTCCTTGAGCCCCCTCCTCAGGGTTTTCTTCTCATGGCTAATTGAACAAGCTTTCAGGGCTTCTAAATACACCTCCTGCTCCAGTTTGCATTCAAACACTGAAGAAATAATGTCCCACATTTCATCTAGGCTGTTTAAAACTAGCAGCACTTTCTGAGATTCTGGTATTCTTATCCCACGTTGTTCTAATTCCACAAACAAAATTTGCATATGAACAAAATGCTGTTCCAC
>NW_020718936.1:0-16477 GCF_900518725.1 Notechis scutatus
TTTATGTAGAGTATGAAGAGAGTTGGTCCTAGAACACTGCCTTGGGGAACACCACTATTGACAGGTACTGGATTTGATAGGACGCTCCCGATTTTGACCATTTGTTGTCTGTTTGACAGGAATGCTTCTATCCAGTTATTCAGTTGTCCAGAGATACCATAGGATTTTATTTTTAGGAGTAGTTTGTCGTGTACCACTGAATCAAAGGCTTTACAGAAGTCTATGTAGATTGCGTCTATTGCTTTGCCCTGGTCGAGTTGTGTCGTCCATATGTTTTTGCAGTGTAAGAGTTGCAGATTACAGGATAGTTTTTTTCTGAAACCAAATTGTTTATTGGAGAGTAGGTTATTTGTCTCTAAGTGAAGGATGATGGATTGGTTAATAATTGATTCCATGACTTTACAGGTGACGCAGCATAAGGAGATTGGCCTGTAATTTTCAACTAGGCCTGGGTCTCCCTTTTTGAAGATGGGGATGACTGTGGCTTGTGACCATAGGTTAGGCAAGGAGCTGGTTCTGAAAGATTTTTCAAAGATTATGCTTAGAGGTTTGGCTATGGCAGTGGATAGCTTTCTTAAGAAGTAGGCACATATTCCATCCGGTCCAATAGATAGAGATGGTTTTAGGTTGCGTAGTGCTTTTTCAACATTGTCTTCTGTGAAATCGATATGTATTAGATCATTGTTGTTATCTGTGGTACGGCTAGGAAATACTGGGCATGATCCATTGCTGTTTACAAATACTGAGCCGAAGAATGTGTTAAAGATGTTGGCTTTAATGGTGTCGTCGTTGCAGTCTTTACCATCAGGTCCTATCAAGGGAGGGATGGACCTTGAGTCTTTTAGTTTGTTGTTTACAAAATTGTAAAAAGCACGGGTGGAATTGGTGCTTAGAAGGTTTTCCTCTTGTTTAATGTGATAATTGGTGCATTCGGTCTTTATCTGGTGGCATAAATTTTTGTATCGGTTTTTGAAATTGGCAACGTGACCAGATTTGTTTTTCCGCCAGAGTGATCTCTTTTTGGATTGAAGTTTCCTTATTGATATGGGTAATCTGCTTTTTTGTTTTGTTTTGGGAGTTGTTGTTGGTACATATAGTTTGATGACTCTTTTGACTTCAAGTAAAAATATGTTGTAATGGTCTTCAACAGTATTGCATCCAGTGAATAGAGATTGCCAATCAAGGGATGAGAGATCGTTGTGTATAAGATCATAGTTGCCTTTTTTGAAGTTACAATTGGGAATTACATCATTGTGGTGATTTTTGTGTGGACGTATGTTGAGACAAAAGTCAATCATATTGTGGTCGCTACTGGAAAAGGGTTCTTTAGTTTGTATTCCGTAAATTAAATTCAAACTATTGCAGAAGATGAGATCGAGGCAGTTGTTTAGTCTAGTGTTGTTGGTTACTAGTTGTTCCAGTCCCAGATTTGTAGTAGCATTGTAGAAGGTTGTGTGTATGATTTCAGTTGTACAATCATTTAGGGTCCAGTCAATATGAGGTAGATTGAAATCACCAAGAAAGATAAAAGGGTATGGGCAGGATGCAGCCCATGTTAGTAATGTATTTAGCTTGTTTACATGTTCGATGTCATAATCAGGTGCTCTGTAACATAGTAAGAATCGAATTGTGATATTTAAGGATAGTTCACAGATGATGGTTTCAGGAAGAGCAAGCTCCTGGGTAACTTGGATATTTTTTAGATGTAAGGATTTTTTATAGAAGATAGCAACACCACCTCCTCGACGATTTTCACGATCTGATCGGTAAACATGATAGTCTCTTACTGTGGTAATGGAGTCGGGGAGAGATGCATTGAGCCATGTTTCACAGACAAATATAATGTCAAAGTTAGCCATATTTAGGAGGATGAGAAATTCAGGTATTTTATTCACGAGGCTTCTTGCATTGAGTAGTTTGCATTTAAGGCCGGCAGTAGTTGGAATTGAGGTAGTTGGGGGCGTGCGTGCCTAGTCTTGGGTGATGGTGGATCGGTTGAGGTAGGGTTGTGGTTGAGGGTAAAAGCTGAGTATTGGGTTGCGTGGCTTACTTTTGATACAGTCAGCATGGTAGTCAATGTACAGGTCCTTCTCTCCATTGTCTAGACGGTTTTTGAGTTCAATGCGGAGTACACGGGAGCGGGCACGTTGCTGTATGGTTAGGTCAGGGCGGCAACGGAGGTTCTTATGGTTGGTGTTGGTTTTGGCGAGTGAGTTTATAGTATAAATGAATTTACGTTTGCTTGTTTCATTTTTGCAAATGACTCTGCACAGGCGTTGGGCTACAGAGCCGTCACTGTTATTGAGCTCTCGGCCAATGCGTGAAATGTCAAGTATTTCATCAGCGGAGATGGTTGATGCTTGATAATCCCTGATGATGTTTTGGACAGTTGTGATGTCATCATTGTTATTGGTGACCTCTAGACCAAATAAGATGGCGTTTGGACGTTTCCGTTCACGCTCAACAGCTTCTCTGATGAGGATTGGGATATCAATATTTGTCTGGGTTGTGTTTATTTGTGGATTGGGTTTTGGATTGGGTTGTGGTTGTTGGGTAGAGATGTGGTTTGTAGCTATTGGAAGTTCAAGTTTTTGCGTTGTTTCTTTTTTTTCAAGGTTGGATATTCTTTCTTTTATGGCGTCCAGGGATGCTACTATGGTTTCAATGGTATCAATTCTTTCCAACAGATCCAGTTTGGGTTTGCATGCGTCCAGGGATGCTACTATGGTTTCAATGGTATCAATTCTTTCCAACAGATCCAGTTTGGGTTTGCATGAATTGCAGTAATATGGAAACTCATTGGATGATTCCAGGTATTGAATAAATTGCTCGGTTAATCCCAAGCAGTCATGATGAGTGTATTTCTTACACAGAGAACATTTGATGGAGTTTTCATTATCCTTTAGATTTTTGTAGCATTTAAGGCATGTGCAGGAGTCTTGTGGATCATTGGTGGGGATTATGTTCTCTGTAGGTAGTGCTTTGGCATAGGATTTTTTTCTTGTCATGGTAGGTTTGTTAAGATGGTACGTTGATTAAATTAATTAATGGAACAATATCACACCAATCAATCATCAATTGCAGTAATCTCTCTAGTCAGATAATATTTCTGGGCAACAATCAGCCTAATCAATTAAATATTCTAAACACTAATCAATTAATTACACTAATCATTAATCACACTGTTCATTTAAATTCACTAAATCATTGATTTTACTATTCAATTAAAATTACATGCATATTGATCTTTTCAACTAGTCAGTAATAACACTATTTGCACTAAACACTCTAGTCACACTAATCAATTAGGACCATAAATCAATTGAACCATTAATAAAATATTTTATAGAAATTGATTATCTAACCGTAGATATAGGTGATGAGGTAGAAAAGTTGTAAGTTTTGAGGTATTGAGTTAATCAGTGTTTGATTAAAGTAATGAGCTAGTATTAAGAGTCTGCAAGGAAAGGGTTAATGCTATTGTTGACTGAGAGGAAATTGTTGCTCTTTGTAATAGTAGATTGCTATTACTCTGTAAACAAGACTGTAATACGATGCTCAAAGGGTTTTTGAAACAGTGAAAAATATAGACCAAGATTTATGGTCACAGGGATCCCTGCAAACTTTTGTGTAGATCGACCAGATCCTCTTTGAGGCCATGAGATTCTCAGTCCCTCTTAGCAGCCGCAGATTCAGGCAACTTTTCTCTCTCTCTGGGATCCCTTCCTTTCCCCCCAAGAGTCTCCCCTGCAGAAGAACAGCAGAAGGAAAGATGGAAGTGTCTCCGTCGCTCCGTTTCTTCGGTTACTCCCCCTTTTCTCAGTCTCCCTTGGGATCCTCTGCTGTCTTTTCCAGCTTCTCCTTTTTCTTGGGGAGGTTCAGGGGCTCCATTCTGGGGGGAAAATGCAGGGAGGGAGGTCGAGGGAGAGGAGAAGGGTGGCTAGTGATGGGGGCTTTCTTTCCCTTGAACTCTAGGGAGGAAATGGGGGTGTCAGTGCCTGTGTCAAAGTCCCTGCAGGGAGGGAGGGTCTCTGTCTATCTTCAGGACTCCCCAAACCATCATCTTGTCCCTATTTCAGGCTTTCACATAATACAGGAGTTGTTTGGCTGTGAGCTCCAGACTGATGGGAGCAAAGGAGGGTTTATGCAGGATGGATATGATGGGAGGGACTTCATCTCCTTCGACAAGGAGACCCTCACCTGGGTGGCTGCCGACCCCCAGGCCCAGATCACCCAGAGGACATGGGATGCTATTCCAGGATGGAATGAGAGAAACAAAGCCTACCTGGAGGAAACCTGCATTGAGTGGCTGGAGAAGTACCTGTCGTACGGGAATGAGACGCTGCCGAGGACTGGTGAGCATCTGGATCCAGGCTGGACTTTCCTCCTTCATGGCCGGATTTCTCTGACACCTTCAGCCCCTTTGGGTCCCTTGTCTGGAGCCTGTTTGCCCTGGTGGGAATCCTCCTCCTCCCCTTCCAGCCCCTCTTGCAGGACACGGGAAGCCCTGTTTGGTTCCCATTGCCAGGCAGCCATTCAGTGGACCAGGAAATGCAGCCTCTCCCTGGCAGGAAAAGCCCTTCAGGGTGTCCTGTTCACTGCCCACCATGAGGCAACCATTTGGGGCTATTCAGTGAAACCCCCATTAGCCAAACTGTAGTCAAGAGTGATGGTCTCCCTTAATTTCCCCCCATGAACTCTCCTTCCCCCCACATCCCACAGGGAGCTCCCTCCCAGTCTTGCACCTGATTGGGGCACCTCCCATGGCCACCACTGTGGGGGCTCCTCTTCTGCCCTTCATAAGACACCATCAGAGCCCCCACTTGGGCAAAGAAGCCCATGGATGAGGGGTTCTCTTTCCAGGGTTGGGGGGATCCCCCATAGTTTGTGTAGATCTTTCTCTTAAACCTCAAACAGGTTCCCTCAGTTCTGACTTAGTGACTCTTTCCTCAAAACGGCCCCCTCCCCACCTTCAGGAACACCCCCTCAATCCACAGGGATGGTCACATTATAACCTTTTCCTGTGATTTGTTATTAATTCACCATCTAGACCACCCCTCCCCCTCTTGGCTCTTTGATCCCTCCAGGATCAGCTGGTTGAGATTAGGATCAATGGGGGAATCCTCCCCCCCCCCTTAGATTGCCAACAGCCCCTCCCTGCCAGGGAGGACCTTCTCTCTCTTCCATTAGCATCACCTCCCTCTGCCCTCCCCCCCCCCTTTTGAGAGACAAAATCTGTTTTCCAAATAGATCAGTGAGAAATTCCAAAAGCCCTGAGCCCCTTTTGGCTCTGATTCTGGCTCTCTTGCTCATAACATTGTGGTTGTGTCCCTTGGAAAGAGGCCTGGAGCAGCCTCAGATTCTGGGGAGAAGAAGAGGAACCAAGAAGTAGGGAGCAACTTCTGTGTTGTTGTGGTTGTCTTGAAAGGGAACTTAAAAGACCATCTCCACTCTCCCTCCCCTGAAGGGAGCAGCCCAAGATCAGTCAGAGTTCAAAGCAGTCAGAGAGGAATTTCCTTGGACCCTCAATTTGGGAAAATCAAGAGTTCTTGTGGTTGAGCATTTTCCAGATTTGGAGCATTTCCTAAAACTCTTGGAGATGCTACAGGTGTAAAGTTTAAATCCTGGGGTTAAAATTAAGTGCTGGGAGATTTTCCTGCCTCTCTAAGTTTCTCACCCTCCCCCCTTCCAAGCTCTGGAGGGGCTGAGAGTTAATTCTGGGGGTGCCGTTTCTGCAGAGCCCCCAGAGGCGACGCTGGAGAGAGTCAAGACAGAGGTGGAGGATGGGATGGAGATGCACATCTGCCAGGTCCACGGCTTCTACCCCAGGGAGATCGATGCCTTCTGGACGAGGGACGGGGAGGTCTGGCTGCAGGACACCCTCCATAAGTCTGTGGCCCCCAACGCGGATGGGACCTTCCACTACTGGCTCAGCATCCGGATCGACCCCAAAGAGAGGAGCCGCTATCGGTGCCACGTGGAGCACGACGGCCTGCTGGAGCCTCTGGACCTGGCCCTGGAAGGTGAGAGGCTGCAGGGAGGGGAAGGCTGGGCTCTTTGGCAGGCTGGGAGGTGGTGGGAGAGGAATCTGGCCCCAGATGTGTCCAGGTGTGAGCAAACCTGAGCTTTCATCCATTGGTTTTTCCAGTGTTTGAGGCGGGTGCAGCTGCAGGGACCAGACCACAGAACTGACTTCAGGGGATGGAAACTACAGAGTCCCATCCCAAGAGTTGGCCGATCCTGATGAAATGCCCTCAGATCCTCTCTTAGGCCTTCCCCGTTTCTTGCCCCCAGCACCAGAAACAGATTTCCTTTTGTGCACAATTCCTAAAGTACAAGAATCAGGAGGAGTCTGGTTGCCCCTTTTCTGAAGGAAAATTCTGACTAAAATGGATGAAGTGCAGCCGACTTCAGGAAATGCAGAGAGTGGCTGGACTGATGCATCAGGAGTCAGAAAAGAGGCTAAGAAGTCTGAGTTTTATTTCCCACCAGAGACTAACAGGGTTTCCTGCTTTCAAGGTCAAAAGGTCACTGTGTGTTGCTGCTCTAAGGAAGAAGTTGCACCTTATTTTATGATCGGATATGTGAATTCCTGAGGCTCAGCATAAAACCCAAGGAAAAAAGCCCTCTTTCAAAGAGTTCTGTATATGCTCAGAAGTGTCCTTAACGTACACCGGACTTCCAAAGTGGCAAAATTCAAATTCATATTTTTTATTGATGATTGTCACCAAGATACAAGAAATATTCAAATGTAATTGTTATGCTGACATCCCAGGCAAAATAAAATATTCCTTTTATTTTTGTTGTTGTTTATAGCAAGTACCAATTCACAAGTGGCATAATTGCTATTCAATGGGAATCCTGAATTTTGTGCAAGAGAAATTTAAATGTAAACTTCCCTCCTCAAACCTGCTCCCCCCCCCCCAAGCTATACCAATTTATAATGCCTTGGGAAGACCATCCGTGGAATTCTTCATCCAGTTTTGGTTGCCACGATATAGAAAAGATGTTGAGACTCTGGAAAAAGTGCAGAGAAGGGCAACAAAGATGGTTAGGAGCCTGGAGGCTAAAATCTATGAAGAGCAGTTGCAGGAATTGGGCATTTCTAGTTTGATGGAAAGAAGGACTGGGGGTGACATGATATGTCCCAATATCTCAGGGGCTGCCACAGAGAAGAGGCAGTCAAGCTATTCTCCAAAGCACCTGAGGGAAGGACAAGAAGCCATGGGTGGAAACTACGGAAGGAGAGAAGCAACCTAGAACTGAGGAGAAATTTCCTGACAGGGAGGACAATTAATGAGAGGAATGGCTTCCCTCCAGAAGTTGTGGGGGCTCCATCACTGGAAGCATTTAAGAAGAGACTGGAGAGTCACTTCTCTGGAATGGTTTAGGGCCTCCTGTTTGAGCAGGGGGTCAGACTGGAAGACCTCCAAGGTCCCTTCCAACTCTGTTATTCCATTATTCTATTTCTGCCATTTGTTGGTCCGTCCAGAAGCTGGATATCACCCTATTCCATTTTCATGCTGACGTTGTGAAAGCACAAAATACAATTTTATGCTATTTCCGGACTGGCCAAAGAAATGAAAGTGTGTACTTAAAAAAAAAGGCTAGGTGATATGAACTGTTTTACTTTAAATTAGCGGTTGCCAACTAGTGGGCTATGGCCCACTATTGGTCCACGAGAAAATGTTGTTGATCCTCAGAGAAATGCCACCCCAGAGCACCCCCGCAAAGCAATTAATCCAGGCTGCATGTACTGGGTTGCTTCTTCCACTTCCGTCTTCTGCTTTTGGCTACATGCAAAAACCAGCAAAAGTCTTTTTTTCCTCTCCCCCAAAATCCACCAGAAATGAGTCTTTGGGACCCTGCAAGGCATCCTGATCCAAGAGGCAAAGACTCACTTCTCGTGGAGTTTGGGGGAAGAGAAAGAAAGGCTTCTGCTGTTTTCCTTGCGTGCAGCCTGAGAACGGAGATCAAAGCAGGCTAGTCATGACTTATTGGGGCAGCCTATAAAAAGAACCAAAATGTTTTTGTTTAACAAGTTGTGTTTATTTTATTGTGTTGGGGAAGTTTTTGTTTTGTAAGCTGCTGAGAGTCACAAGGTGGCAAAGGGCTGCTTTTGAGTCGAAAAGCCAAAGATGAATCCAGCTGCCTTCATGCTGGGCTGGTGGGAGAAGAAGGCAGCGTCAGGAGGACACGTCCTCTAACAACAGTTAGCAAGGCTCCTTCATGTTACCTTGAGAAGGACACAAAAATGAGCTCATGGAGATTTTAATTTCGGGAATTTCCAGCTTTCACTTCTTTAGGTCTCTCTTGGGAAGATTGTTTGGGCTTCTCCTTCAATGATCTGCTCTTTCTCCCAATTCAGAACCAAAATCCAACCTGGGGATCATCATCGGCTGCGTTGTGGCTGCTCTTGTCCTGGTGGGTGTGATTGCTGGGATCCTGGTATTCCTCAGTAAGTATCTTTTTTTGAGGGGGGGCGATGGAAGGACCCCCTTTGGGGAGCTTCTTCTGGGCTTCCTTCTGTCCTGTTTTCGTAGCCCTCTGAGATCTCAGCCTCTCGCTGGGACTCCCATCTCCATTCAGCTGAGTTTGAGATTCAGGCAGTCCTGTCTTCTTCTGAGTTGGGAAGAGGCTTCCCAGTTCTGTTCCTCTCAAAGAATTTGGTCAAAGAGCAGCAGAGAAGGATTTCCATGAAAACCTTCCTCCCCTCCCAGCTGCTGCTGCTGCTGCTTCCCCCAATTCCCCTCCATCCATCTTGGAGGCAGCAGGTCTCTCTTGGGGCAAATCAGGAGATACATTTGTATTTTGAAGATCTTTCTGTCTTTATAAATGGGACAAAGGGTCTGTGAAGTATCTCCTGGGGTTCTTCCTCTTAACAGAGGGAGAGTTTGGATGATCTCTAGTGGATTCTTTTGAGCTTTCCCTGATTTTTGTCCTTGCAGTGAGACGACGGGATGGCTACAAAGCAGCACCAAGTGAGTGATTTGTCCTCTTTGCATGTAATCTCCAACTTAGAGCAGGGACCAGAGGCACCATTAGTTGAGAGGGGTGTGTGTGTGTATGTTTGCATGTGCTATCTTCCTCTTCATGCTAAGAACCAGGCTGGGGAAGATGGGCCCCCTTTTCATTCCAGCCAGGCTGTTCTTGGAAGTGGAGTCCTCAAGCAGAAACTTCTGGGACAAGGAACCTTCAAGAAGATGAGAAGACGCGGCTGGTGGAAGGTCCCTCTGACTGAGGACATGCTCTGTTTCCCAAGGAGGCAGAAAGGAAAGGCTTGGCCAAATGAGACTCAGAAGCTCTATAAAATCAGGGATCCAAAGGGGGCATTTTGAGAGAAAAGGAGCTTTGGGGGATGCCAGCTGGATCTCCTCTTGGTCTTCCATCACAAGGTTCTCTAAGTGCAAACTGGTTACAAAAAGATCTTGTTAAATCAGCTCTGACTTCTGTTTTTGTGTGATATACTTATAAAATTTAAGAATTATTTCCGATGCCTTTTAGCCAAAGCAGTTTGGTTCAAACTCTTTCTGTGTATTTGTGCAGTGATCACCAACCTTTGGGCTGCCGCCCACTGGTGGTCCATGAGAAAATTTTGTTGGTCTACAGAGAAATATCTCCCCCAAAGCAATTAATCGATGCTGCGCAGGAACACAAGGCTGCCCCACCCACGTGGCCCACCCACCCACTGGCCCCCACCCTTTGGCGTGAGAAAACTGACACCGACAACACCCCATTCTGGACCTCTGAACTGGATGGTGAGGGCAGACTTGTCCACTCCACCCCCTCCCACCACCCCCAGGTGGTACTTTTCCTGTCCCAGCCATCCCTACAGCCTGCGGCCATCGCGGAAGAGCCCAGGCCAGGAGAGGCGAGCTGGAAGGTGCGGGAGCGCCACACAAATTGCAAGTAAAGCAGCGCTCCTGCGCCTTCCAGCCGTCTCCATCGCTGCTTCAGCCCGCCTGTGCCGCCAGCCCCCTCTTTCTGCAACAGCACCGTTACCTCGTCCTGGCCGGCGAGGGCTGCGCTGCTTTTTGCATGATGCACTGCCTGCAGATTTGCACGTTACAGGTGCCAGCCGCTATGGCGGAGATTTTCAACCCCACCATGGGCCGGTCCCATATTCCAGAGCTGCAGTAGTCAGCTGTGGTCATCCCGGAGCAGCTCATCCATGGCAGGACAGTGCACAGGCCAGTCCTGTGACTACTGCAGCTCTGGAATATGGGACCGACTTTCAGCAAGCCACCGTCCGTCAAAATTCATGTTAGTGGTCGGCGGGGTTTGAAATTATGAGTTTGATGGTCCCCGAGGTCCAAAAGGTTGGCGACCCCTGGATTTATGTGTCTTTGATTGTGTGTGAGAGAGAGAGAGGGAGGGAGGGAGCTGGAGTCAGAAAGAGCTGAGCTTCTCCCCCTATAAGCCAAGAGATCAACCTGCTCACCCTCTTTTTCTTTCCTTCTTTTCCAGCAAGTGATAAAGGATCCAACAGTTCAGACCAGGGTAAGTCAGACGGAGCTGCTGCTGCTGCATGAGCCATTCTGTCCCTTTGGAAGATTCTGGGTGGACGAGGGGATGGAAAGAGGAGAGCCCCCCCCCACTTTTGAAACGCCCTCCAGATTCATCCTCCTTTGTTCCCTCTGCTTCTGGTGGAACCATTGGAATAATTGCACCCACTGTGGCTTAGTGGGTGAGGCCACCAGGCGAGGCCGGGAGTTCTAGTCCCGCCTTAGGCATGAAAGCCGGCCGGGTGTCCCAAATGTCACTTTCCTTGCACTGATTTGTTCTGCACAGGAGAAGGGAAAACTCTCCCTGTTGGATTCAGGCAGGGGAGGCAGCCCAGAGTCTGCATGGTGGAGCCTGGTGGTCCCCTTTGGAGGAAGGAGCCCCCAATTCTTTGAGGGGGAAACAGGGAAACCACTAGTGATGCCATGATCCCCAGTGGCTGGAGACTCTTCTGCTGGCATAGATGGGACCTGGCTGACTCTGGAAGGGGAAAAGGTTCCCTCTCTCTCAGATATGCCCAGCTGGGTTTAGGGTGTGGCCCCAACCGAGATCCCAGGCAGGATTGTTGGGGTTCCAGGGGTCCCCTGAGAATCTCTCCTGGCACTCAGGATGCTCCCGCCCCACGATTCTGGTTGGGACTCCCTGTTTCTGACTCTGGGTTGACATGATGGGCTTGTGGCTACTGTACCAGCCTCCCTGCCGCATGGCCCCCTCCCTGCCTGAGCTGCCGGAGACCCTCTCAGGGTTGGCATGGACTTGCCCAGGATTATGGTCCTGGGAGTCTTCAATCTGCCGTCCTTGGTCTTGGCCTCAGAAGCAGCCCAGGGTTCATGGCCATCATGGCGTCCATGGGTCTCTTCCAGATCGTCCTGGGTTCGACTCGAGACAGCGGCCACACACTGGACAGGATCTTTTTTTAAAATTATTTTTTTATTTTTAACATACAACAAATTCGTTCCATTTCAATCGTGTGTCATTTAGGTACATGGTTCATGTGCTTAACAGTTACTAATAATATTCTTCTTAACAATATAATAATAATCACATTCCCATATATATAATACAAGTAATATTCAGGATGTCTATTATACTAGTTTCTCTCATTGCTTTATAAATACGTCTAATCCCTTTTAATTAATTTTATTTCCTAGCCATTTATAAAACAAGTCCCATACCACCTAATATTCAGATTCTTCTTTTTCTTTAATTACTAATGTCAATCTATTCATTTCTGCACATTCAAATATTTTTCCAATTATTTTTCTCTCTATCGGTATTTTATTACTTTTCCAATTTTGAGGAAATACAATTCTAGCTGCTGTTAATACATGTAAAATTAAGTATGTCTTTTCTTTGCTGTAACCTTCAGGTACCATTCCTAATATTTCAGGATTCAAATGTATATGTTGTTTAATCATTTTTTCCAACCATGTGTGTATTTTGGTCCAATATCTTTTAGCTTCTATACAAGTCCACCACATACGGTTATATATTTCACTGGACCTGATTTTCTTGTTGGAGCAAAGGCAACATGATCTGATGGGGGAATCTGGATTTTATGTATTGTTTTAAATATTCCACATGGCAGTTTATTGAACTTTACTGTGAGCTGCCTAGAGTCACCTTAATGAGATGGGTGGGATGGAAGTTTAATTAATAAATTAATGGAAAGCTTTACGTCCTCTGAGAAGTTTGTGAGGCTGAAGATGTTGAATGGAGAAGAGATTTCTCCTCCTCACAGGACAAGAGATTCATTCATTCTGTGTCTTTTTCTCCAATCCAGGGAGCAACCAGGCCGCTTAGCAGCCCCCTTGCAGGTGAGTGGACTGGTGGGGGCCACATGGGGTGAGAGGGAGGGAGGGAGGGAGGGGAGGGGAGGGCTTTGGGGTCCAAGGACCAAGGGAGGGTGAGGATGCTTTGGAAATCCCTCTTCTCTCTCCGGTTCATCCCAAACACTGGAAGGGAAGGGATTTGGGGGAGAGGGCTCGGGGGAGGGGTCTTCCTGCCCCCCAAACTCTGATTCTGTGGTGCCTCTCAGGCTCTGCCTGTCTTGGTCCCACTAACCCTTGGGTGCTTCTTCCCTCCTCCTCCCAGTGGAGACTCCCAGCATAAAGAGAGAGGAATGAAGAGGGATCAGCCTTCTCCTGAATTAGGCCGGGGTCTTCGGGCCTTTCCTGCATGCTGGAACCAGGATAGATTTTGGGTCTTTCATCGCTGCTTTTATCGCTAAATCGGTAAATGTTTTTCTATCATGATTGAGGAGCAGAGGAGAAAAGGATGTATTATGTGTTAAGATTTCAAATTGGATTTCCTAGATAATAGTTTATAATAGGTAGGTTGCATAACACCCTTAATGGGCTTTTGCTGATTAATCTTAGTGGATAGAGATTAGAGGTTGAAGATTAGAGGTTTTAGAGATGGATTTAGAGAAAATGGGGTGAGGAATAGGATGAAGAGTTCATTGGTTTTACTTTAAGAAAGATTGATAAGTTGATAATTTTCATTACACTTGTTGGGGATAAAGGTAGAGGTTTCTTTTTCTTGTATATCTGTTTAATGTAATCTTTGATGAAACTGTTACTAAAAGAAGAAATGTGCATTCTGAGATTTTTGTCACTAAAATAGTTAATGCATTCTTAATTGATTATTGCACGGCTATTTGACCATAAATTTGATAACACAAAGTTTGACAAATAATGAATATGCTAAGTATATTATTTGACACTGATTTTTATATAGATTGCCATTTATGAATTGTCATGATTTAGACAAATGGAACATGAGATCAATTGCAGAGTCAGGTTGCTATGTCCTTAACAATGGCACATATATTACAAAGTTTGTCAAAGTTGTTTTCTGAAAATAAATGGTTTTGATTTCTTCTTACCTGACAGTTTCTGCCTCTTAGTGGAAGTTGGAAATAACAAAGATTTTCCCCTCCTTGTTGATCAGGGACCCCAATTTCGCTCTGAGTGATAGGAAGGGGAGGAATCAAGGGGAGAACTGGGGGGGGCTCCTGTTTTCTCCTTTGGGGGGGAGGCAGCCATTTTGTTCCTGTCTACAGAGGTTTCTCCGGCATCACCAGCTGATCTTCTGCAAAATGGCTACTTGGCCTTGGCTTGAGTGTGGCAGCAACAGAGGCTGCTTTCCCCTCAAATCCACCTTTGTCTCAGGTTGTTGTCCAAGTGGCTGGTCTTTGAGTCTCACCCAGGGGCCCTTCAGAAGAGAGTTCAGTGACCGGCCAGAGCCTTCCTGGTCCCCTTGCAGAAGGGCAGCTTCTCCTGTTTCTCACAGATCCTCTCGGGGGTCTTCAGGTGTGATGATGCAGGGGTCCAAGAGTGGGGAGACCCTGGACTGATAGGAAATATGCCCCCCATATTACAGGGGACGCTTTGGGGCCACGGAGGAGTGAAAGGGAGGGGGGGTCTGCCCTCCTCCCCCCTCAGGACTAGCCACCTTTGTCCTTTTGACAAGCAAAGTCAATGGGGAAGCCAGCTTCCCTTAACAACCGTGTTACTAACTTAACAATTTGAGCGATTCACTTAAGAACCGTGGCAAGAAAAGTCGTAAAATGGGGCAAACCTCACTGAACAAATGTTTCACTTAACAACAGAAATGTCATAAGTCAAGAGCCACCTGTAATGCTTAAGGCACCAGGCTAGAACTCAGGAGGCAGTGAGTTCAAGTCCCGCCTCAGGCACAAGAGTCAGCTGTGTTATTTTGGGCCAGTCATGGTGTCTCCACAGGGTTGTTGTGAGGAAAACAGGACAAGGAAAGAGTGTTATTTCTGTCCTCAGCCTTGAGCTCTTTCTGAAAATGATAAAAGCGGGATATGAACAAACAAACTCACGGGCTGAACTCTCTCCCGATCTCAAGGACGCCTGAAAGAAAAAAGGCCAGCGTGGTTCAGCCTGATCTAAAGTCCAAAAGAAATAATGTCCCAGTGGGTTGGTGGTAGAGCCTTAGTCATGTCCTTCCTTGATCACTTTAAGGATTTGCGGTTCAAGAACTGGAAAATTATAAGTAGACACGTAAAGAAAAAAAATAATTGTGTGAAAGTCTTCTTTGCCTCTTTCCTGGGGGGGGGGAAACCCCATTTAATGACTGTGTCAAGATTGAATCGCTTTATTGCCTTCTAACTTCTATCGCTATTCAACTTGCCAATGAAAAGAGGGGAGGGGTGGAATGCGCAGGGAGGAAACGGGGTGCCTAGACGCCGTCCTCAGAGGACGAGAACTTGCACAACGCCAAGGTCACAACTGCAGGTGTTTGATGGAGAAGTGGACTGTTCCCATAACAAAAAGTAGTTTTACAATTGGATAACGGGAACATCTGAGTGGTGGGAGAAAGGGAGCCTCTTGTTTAACTGAGCAAACTTTCACACGGGAAAATCAGAACTGGTTTTGCTTCTTCAATTCCGACATGGTGAATTCAATAAAAGTTTTACTTTTTGGGATTCAATGGCCCTGAGAGTTCCTTTTTTGGGGGGTTTGCTAGTCGGACCTTTGACAGACTGCTTTGTTTAATGACTGAGTTGCCCGTTCCAATTTGGGTTGTTAAATGAGATTAACTATACCTCCTTTCAGTGATATGTAATAATTCTTGCAGTCAATGTCCATGACTGAAATATCCAGGGTTTGATGTCTTGATCAATTCCAAATACCAGGGATGACTAAGGTGGCATAAGTTTCTTTAACATGGTCAAGAACAACAAAAACCTTACAGCATACTAAGAGCAGTGTATGTAATCATTTAGACGGGGAAAGATCCAGTCCATTTTATCAGATTCCTTAAAACCCTTTCACCTTGGCAGACTGGCAGAGGGGGTGGAAGAGCGGATGGTTTTGCGTATATATGTGCTCAGTGTTCTAATGGGGCTGCCCCAAAGAAGAGGGAGTCAAGCTATTCTCCAAAGCACCTAAAGCCAAGACAAGAAACAATGGGTGGAAACTAATGAAGGAGAGAAGAAACCTGGAACTGAGGAGAAAGTTTCTGACAGAACAATACACCAGTGGAACAGAAGTTGCCTTCAGAAGCTGTGGGTGCTCCATCATGAGAGGCTTTTAAAAAGAGAACTGGACAACTATTTGTCTGAAATAGTATAGGGTCTCCAGTTTGATCAGGGGAGTTGGATTAAAACAGGGGTCGCCAACCTTTTGGACATCAGGGACCACCAAACTCATAATTTTAATTCCCGCGGACCCGAGACCCTGGGAAAATCCCCCCAAAGGTCTGCAGGAAAAGCCCCCACCCTGTTTTCCTACCAATCGATCATTCTTTATTTGGGATCGCAGGATACCGTCTCCTGCTCCGTTCTCAGGGGAGAGAGAGAGAGACTTTTGGATTCATGCAAGGAAAGCAGCAGAAGCAGCAAAAGTCTTTCTTTCTCTCCCCCAAACTCCACCAGAAATGAGCAGGAGGCCTTGCAAGGTTCCAAAGACTCATTTCTGGCAGAGTTTGGGGGAGAGAAAGAAAGACTTTTGCTGCTTCTCTTGCGTGCCGTCAAAAGCAGAAGAAGAAAGAAGCAGAAAGAAGCAGCCCGGAGGCCAGGTGAGGCGCGTGGGGTGAGTGGGGCAAGTTCTCCCCTCTGCCCTTTCCACCCCTCTCCTCAGTGGACTAGAAGACCTCCAAATTCCCTTCCAGCTCTGTTATTCTCTTAATTCTGAACAATTGCCCTTGGAGCTGTAGACTGTAATTGTTATGTGTGCAAAATGGAGGAACGGAAAGTTCCATTCAAGGGAAGCTCAAAACAAGAGGCTCATTTTGAAGTACAGCAAAGAACAGGAAACAGACACATATATTCTTTCAATCTTTTACTGTTGCATTTTAATAATAAAAATATAGAAATATACAATTAGATTTTTTCATTGCCTATTTCCGTTGAACTAAAAGCCATTACCCTGTTTTCCATAGAAATATCACTTTGAGTAGTACAAATTGGAACGACGCAACCATTTTGTGGGAATTCTGTAAC
>NW_020718937.1:0-12759 GCF_900518725.1 Notechis scutatus
TGAGATTAAGGGTACCCACATCAGGAGCCAAAGGGGAAATGCTGGCCTTGTTAGACTCTGGGTGCACAAGGTGCATAATCAGCTCTGAGGTAGTGGAGAAAATGGGCTTAAGGCTAAAGACTTTAAAAATGCCCATAGCCTTTTGCCCACTGGATGGATCGGTAGCTGGGGGCGGCCCTACACATTTCATAACGGAACCAATAGAAATGACGATGGGGAAGCATAGAGAGACTTTGTGTTTTATTTTGGCTCCTGGGATGGAGCGCCCCCTAATACTGGGTTTGCCCTGGCTCCGGAAATGGAACCCTCACGTCGATTGGAGGAGAGGGTCATTGCGCATACGTACTGACCAATGCCCAGAAGGGGAGGGGCAATCTCAACCTAAACTCAAGAATCCCACTGAGTTGGCCTCCACTGGCACCGAGAGCCTGAAGGGGGAGGAGAAAATTCTAGAGGAATATTGGGACTTAAAGGAAGTATTCAGTGAAAAGGCCTCGGATGAGCTTCCCCCCCATCGCTCAACAGATTTCAGTATTGAAATTTTACTCGGGGTGAAACTCCCAAAACCGAAACTGTACTTGATGGCACTGCGGGAGCTAGAAGAGCTGCGGTCATTTATCGATAAGAATTTGGAACGTGGTTTCATCCAACCTGCTAGACCCCGGGTAGCAGCCCCAGTATTGTTCCGTGAAAAGAAAGATGGCTCCCTTCATTTATGTGTTGACTACAGAAACCTGAACGCTATTTTAGTGGAGAACGTGTACTCCCTCCCCTTGATGAAGGATATGTTGGCCCACTTGGCCAAAGGGAATTTTTTTTACAAAACTCGACTTGAGAGAAGCATACTACCGAGTTCGAATTAAGGAAGGGGATGAATGGAAAACTGCTTTTAACTGCCCCATGGGTTGCTTCCAATACAACGTTCTTCCATTTGGCCTACAGGGGGCCCCTGCAGTATTCATGCAAATGATCAATCAGGTGTTGCATGAACATCTAAATAAAGGGGTGTTGGTTTTTCTTGATGATATTCTTATCTACACGGAGACTTGTGATGAACATGTGAAACTAGTGCAGTCAGTTTTGGAAAAACTTCGAGCTGCGGAGCTGTATGCAAAGTTGTCCAAGTGTGAATTCCACCAGGAAAAAAATGACTATTTAGGCTATCGCATCTCACATGATGGCATAGAAATGGATCTGGGGAAGGTTTGTGCCATTTTGGAATGGGACCCTCCCCGTACCAGGAAATAACTCCAAAGTTTCTTGGGATTTGCTAATTTTTATCATTAATTTATCCCTGCTTTTGCGAAGATTGCAATGCCTATCACAAATCTTTTAAAAACCAAAGGGGAGGTGAAACCGAAGCCTAGTAAACCACTGGAGTGTCAAGCCGCTTTTGAGAAGCTGAAACGACTGTTTGCTGCTGAACCAGTACTCAAGCACCCAGACATGGACGCTCCTTTTGTAATCCAAGCCGATGCAAGTGACGTAGCAGTTGGGGCAGTGTTACTACAAGCAAATGAGATGGGGACTCTGCAACCGTGTGCATATACTTCCCGCAAACTAACTGAAACCGAAAGAAGATGGACCATCTGGGAAAAAGAAGCTTTTGCAGTTCGCTGGGCTCTGTTAACCTGGAGGCATTTCTTAGAAGGGGCAAAACACCCATTTGAGGTGTGGACGGATCCTAAAAATTTGGAGGCTTTGAAAACACCTCGGAAGCTGTCTCCCAAGCAAGTTCACTGGGCACAGTACTTTAAGCGCTTTAATTTTTCATTGAAGTACATTCCAGGGGGGAGGAACTTCATGGTGGATGCTTTATCTAGATTACCTCAATATAATAGTGCTCGCCAAGAAGTATTATGGCCTATTGTCCCAACCAAACAGTTGGCAGCTCCAGTGGTTACCAGAGCCCAGAAGAAGAAGGAGGTTGATTTATCAAATGATTTGACTGCACAATTAAGAGATGCTCTAAAACTTGATGATTGGTTCCTTGCTCACTCAAATAACTGTACGGTTAGAGATGGATTGGCATGGGTGGGGGCCAAATTATATGTACCAGCAAAGCTGAGAAACCAAATATTACAGCAAGCTCATGACTCTAAAGCTGCTGGACATTTTGGACTCATGAAAACCTTACACTTGGTTAAAAGGCAATTTTGGTGGCCTACCTTGAAAAAGGACATTGAGACTTATGTGGCTAGCTGTTCTATCTGTGCCTCAGTCAAATGGCCTCCTGGTAAACCAGCAGGCTTACTACAAAATGTGGCTAGACCAACGGCTCCATGGAAGGAAATTTCTATGGATTTTATAGTGGAATTACCTGAAAGTGGGGGGAATACAGTTATTTGGGTAGTAACTGATTTGTTTTCCAAACAGGTACATTTCATACCTTGTCCAAAAATCCCATCTGCGAAAACATTGGCTAAACTGTTTATTTTACATATCTACAGGTTACATGGGGTTCCTGAACGCATAATCTCAGACAGGGGTGTCCAGTTTACCTCAAACTTTTGGAAGGAGTTCCTGAAGTTATTGGGTTCTGCCCAGGGCTTAAGCTCTGCCCACCACCCACAAACCAATGGGGCTTGTGAAAGAACTAACTCAGTATTGGAACAATATCTTCGATGTTATATAAATTATCAGCAAGATAATTGGGCTGACCTATTGCCATTCGCTGAGGTGGCATATAATAATTTGGTACATAGTAGTACTGGGTTTACTCCATTTAAAGTGGCTTCGGGACAAGACTTTGTACCCATACCTGAGCTTCCACGGGAGAAACCTAACATTCAGTCATTAGATGAATGGATAACACAGCTCCAGCTTACCTGGCTGGTTACCCGTAAAGCATTAGATGATGCTCAACAAGCTCATAAAAAATTTGCACATAAAAAGAGAACTCCACAAAAACCATATCAAGTGGGTGACAAGGTCTTTTTATCTACCAGATATTTGCAGATCACACAAAAGTCAAAAAAGCTTGGACCTAAGTATGTTGGACCCTTCTCGATTGAACAAATTGTGAACCCTGTGGCAGTCCAATTGAAATTACCAAAAACTCTTTGACAGATCCACCCTGTTTTCCATGTTAGTTTATTAAAACCTGAACATATCCCCGACTTGAGACCAACTCAGGTTGATCCCCCTGTACCATTACTAATTGAAGGTGAACAACATTTTGAAGTTAAGAAATTTTGGATTCTCGAAAATGAAGGGGTCAACTCCAATATTTGGTTGCTTGGAAACATTTTCCTCCTTCCCAGGCTGAGTGGGTGAATGAGAAGGATGTTAGAGCTCCTACACTTATCAAGGCATTTCGTACTAAATATCCTGATAAACCCTAAAAATTAGTATGATGCTGTTACATGTGTATTTTCTATTACCTTCTATTTTTATCTTTTTTAGGACTAACGTCTCTTTTGTAGGAGGGCTGAATGTCAGCCTTCAAGATTTTCTCCCTTTGCTTTGCATCTTTCGGCTGTCATAAGTAACAGGGGGAGGAGGGGTGATGGTTATGGGAAATGAGCTGGAGGTGTTACAAATCAGAACTGTATAAGCTGTGGGGGGGGGTAGATTCTTGCTTAGGTTTGTATCCTATGCTATGTGCAGCTACAACTCTTTATCAAAATATGTCAAGGTCAATGGACAGAGGTCTCATCACCACCTGGAGATACCCACATGATGATATACACAACTTTTAATTGGATGAGCCAATGGAACTATTGGGGGTGGGAACATTGCCATTACTTTGTATATGTGATTTATGCACCCATTTTCTCAGATTCAGAATTCTTTTGTTGCTACCACTTGATTTCCAGTAAAAGATATCTTTTCTCTGATTAAAGGAGTCTAAGTATTTCTTTCTTGGATTTTGAATGGAGCACCACCTGACACCAGGACACCCGGCCTCTCACGCAGCCCCAAGGAGGAAAGGCTGCCCCACCCCAGTCTTTCCCCCTTCCCCCAGCTTCCTTCCAAGTGGGACCCCCGGGATCTCCTCCCAAGGCCCCCAGGACCACCGGGGATCAGATTGGAGGGGGCAAAGCCAGCCGCCATCCTGGCAACAGGCTGACTCTCCTGGGTTGCTGCTTCCATGGAGCCTCGCTCTGTTGCCTGAGGCCCCTGGAAGTTTTGCAAGAGCGAGGGGACCCTCCAGCCCCCGGCCAGGAAAGCTGGGAATGGGGTGGGGTGGGGAGGAGAGAGGAGACCCCCCCAGCCTCACACAGGTACAGGGTTGGAGGTATTAACCTCCTTGAAGATGGGCAAAAAGAAAGGCCACCCATTGAGCCATTGCACCCTCCGTGTCCTGGCCAAGCAGGAGATCCCACATGGCTCCAGTTGCAACCAGGGTCTTTTTATCCGGGGTGATTTGGGTGGGGACCCTGGGTGGACGAGGGGAAGGTCCAGGGAGGAAGGAAGGTTGTCTCCCATATTCACTGCAGGACCTACATGGATGGACAGGTTGCTATCAGGTTGGTTTTCATTCACCTGCTGCAACTTCCAATTTTGGGGATTGTTTCGGTCTGATACAGCTGCTGCTTTGGGACCGCCTCCCACTTGTCTCCCCCATTTTGGGGGTTGGGTGGGCCCTTGACTCCCCCCAAATGGCCCAATGCTCCCCAGAAAAGCGTAGAGGAGACCCAGCCTGAGACCTGGGGGAGGGTTGGCTCTCTGGGAAGGGACCCTGAGCCCACTGAGGGTCTCCATCTGCAGGGAGCCCTTTCAGGAGGGCAGGAAACCTGGGCATGAACTAGCCAGGATTGCTCCTTCTTTCATCACCACATCTCAGCCTTGTTTCCTTTCAGCAAGAAAAGCATATTTGCTTCCCACAGATGAATGTCCAAATCTGGAGCTCTGAAACTTGGAGCCGAGTCCTTCTTCACGGGCTCATTCCCAGCCCTGCAGAGGAGCCTCTTCCCCCCTATGATGAAGGGAAAGGCTGGGGATTTATTTCTTCCTCCCTCTTGGCTCCCCAGGGAGTTTTCCAGCCGCCACCTTGGAAACCAGTCCAGTGAATGGAAAAATACAAGGAATAACGCAGAATTATGTCCTGTCCTGAGCCAGGAAGCCCTGAATATGGAGAATTCCTGGCTTGGCCCAAGATTTAGACCTTGATTGTCCCTGCATAATTTCAGGCTCTGGCCCTCCTGCCCTCATGGCCCCTTTCCCCCTTGAGAGGTTTCTCTCAAAAGGGGACAGATCACTCCTGCAAGACTCATTTCAGTCCATTTCCAGGTGGACAATTTCAAATAAATCCTCATTTTAATCCCTTTTGACACAGGCAGCCTCATGGACGCACCCAAAATCCAAGGCCTGAATGGCCCCTTCGGTCTTCTCTGGTATTAGAAATTGTTATGTATTTGCATAGTCACCTTGGATAGGTCGGTCCGGACGGCGGGAAATTTGAAGAGCTGTCATTTAATGAAAACAAGATGGCGGCGCCCCGCTGATGCCGGTACCGGGCCGCGGCATAAAAAAGGTTGGGGATCACTGATATATGGGATTATGACATAAAACAGAATTCCAAACAGGGTCTACTCTTTACATTGGGCAGAGATCAAGGGTGCCGATTGTCATTAGAAGACAGGCAACACTACAGTTAAATGGCATTAACTTAGAAGTGGCACCAAACTCCATAGCTCTGGGTGACCTTCCCCAGCAATCTCTGGAGACAAGAGGCCATGTTGAAGGACAGCAGAAGTCAATTCCCTGGGTGCTGAATTCTCTTCCCCAGCATCACTTTCTGGACTTGCCCTGACTGGGAGGAAGGACCACAGTCGAAACACAACATTGATCCCAGGGGTGTATGTGTAATTTTTACTAACATGTTTTATTCCAGCCTCTCCTCTGCAGATGGAGCCCAGAAAAAGTTGGATCCCAAGAGGAGAAGTTGCTTCTTGCTGTAATTATGACCATCTGGGCCTTTGAGACCTGTGATGCTATATCTCCACTTTTTGACTTTGATGCAGGCATTAAACTGAAGCCACATGAAAAGGATCTTCTATCAGAAAAGGATAAATTCCTTGGGTGAAGCTCTCTGGGACCAAGTTTTGGGACAGGTACAGGCTCTGCTCTTAATTGCACCTTTCTCTCCTTTGCAGATGAAATTGAGAGATTCTCTGTTTAGATCAGGAAAGCCACTGGCACTTCTCAGAGTCTTATTATTTTTCCAACTGTTCCTGTTATTTGTGTTAGAATCAGGAAGTGGATTGATTAATGCCATGAATGATGGACCTCCTGCTTCTGCTGCTGCTGGTGTCCCCATCAGTCTGTGGGAAGCTGAGAAGGAAATGCCCATCGAGTTTGGAGCACCAGGGTGGCTACAATCCATGGAGCTTTTACAGGCCTGGAGACCATCTCATTGGTGTGGTCACAACTGAAACATATGTGTCGCCTATAATGTGGCCTTTCAACAGCCCTCCTATACCTTCTTCTTCGTAAGTCATGCAGGGTGATGGAGTTGCACTCCCTCCATGTGCAATTCTAACACTCTCCTTTTCTTCTTATTTCACTTATTTTTGTACCCCAGGACCTGTATAATTTCCTGAATGATTTTGATTTCCATGGCTTCCCTTTTTTGCCTTACTTTGTGGAAGAGAGTAAAATCCAAAGATGGAGTTTTTAAAAACCCTGAATGAAATCCAGATGATTTTCCTTTCTCAGTTCATTTCTGAGTTCATCACTTGAATAATGACCTTTGTTTAAGTAGTGACTGAAACAATTGTAGTTGCCTCTCTCATTTGCATAATTGATCATTCGATTTGGATCAATGTTGGCCTAAGTCTTAATAGGTTTGTGAAGGATTATATATTTTAAAAATATTTGTTGTTGCTATTGAATATAATAACATGAATATTGTTTTTCAATAGGAAGAGTTCTGCTCTAACAGATACCCTAGTGTCAATTTTTGCTATTCAAATGGTCAGCAAGAATTCCCAGCTCCTGCACAATCTCACACTTGGTTGCAACATCCATGACAACTATGAAAGCCCCTTCCGCACTTCAGATGCCTTGCTGGACATGCTCTCCACTGGAGAATCCAATGTCCCCAACTACGGCTGTGGGAGGAAGGAGAACCTCCTGGCTCTGATTGATGAAGCTTCCAGTGACATCTCCATCCAGATGTCAACGTTTGTAGGCACCTACAAAGTCCCACAGGTTTTTGTGTTTTTCTCTATCTGGTAAGGTGAGTGGGGTGGTGGGGATGAACAACAGATCCAATATCTTCATAGAATTCAAGAGCAGCTTTTCAGAATATTAGGGAACATATCAACGATGTTTTAGTCTATTATGTTCATCTTCAAATTGACCATTAAAGGCCTGAAGAGCCATAACGTCCCTAGAGGATATTCCACTGAATATTCTACTATTGAAAATCTATCCAGGTTTTGAGGTCTTCCATTAGCATGCTCATTTTCACATATCAATAATATCTGCCTTATCCAATTGGAATCAAGTTGGCAATAGTCCTGTCTATGTATAAAAAATATTCAGACCAAGAAAAATCACCACAATGATGTAATTCCCAATTGTAACTTCAAAAAAGGCAACTATGATCTTATACACAACGATCTCTCATCCCTTGATTGGCAATCTCTATTCACTGGATGCAATACTGTTGAAGACCATTACAACATATTTTTACTTGAAGTCAAAAGAGTCATCAAACTATATGTACCAACAACAACTCCCAAAACAAAACAAAAAAGCAGATTACCCATATCAATAAGGAAACTTCAATCCAAAAAGAGATCACTCTGGCGGAAAAACAAATCTGGTCACGTTGCCAATTTCAAAAACCGATACAAAAATTTATGCCACCAGATAAAGACCAAATGCACCAATTATCACATTAAACAAGAGGAAAACCTTCTAAGCACCAATTCCACCTGTGCTTTTTACAATTTTGTAAACAACAAACTAAAAGACTCAAGGTCCATCCCTCCCTTGATAGGACCTGATGGTAAAGACTGCAACGACGACACCATTAAAGCCAACATCTTTAACACATTCTTCGGCTCAGTATTTGTAAACAGCAATGGATCATGCCCAGTATTTCCTAGCCGTACCACAGATAACAACAATGATCTAATACATATCGATTTCACAGAAGACAATGTTGAAAAAGCAATACGCAACCTCAAACCATCTCTATCTATTGGACCGGATGGAATATGTGCCTACTTCTTAAGAAAGCTATCCACTGCCATAGCCAAACCTCTAAGCATAATCTTTGAAATATCTTTCAGAACCAGCTCCTTGCCTAACCTATGGTCACAAGCCACAGTCATCCCCATCTTCAAAAAGGGAGACCCAAGCCTAGTTGAAAATTACAGGCCAATCTCCTTATGCTGCGTCACCTGTAAAGTCATGGAATCAATTATTAACCAATCCATCATCCTTCACTTAGAGACAAATAACCTACTCTCCAATAAACAATTTGGTTTCAGAAAAAAACTATCCTGTAATCTGCAACTCTTACACTGCAAAAACATATGGACGACACAACTCGACCAGGGCAAAGCAATAGACGCAATCTACATAGACTTCTGTAAAGCCTTTGATTCAGTGGTACACGACAAACTACTCCTAAAAATAAAATCCTATGGTATCTCTGGACAACTGAATAACTGGATAGAAGCATTCCTGTCAAACAGACAACAAATGGTCAAAATCGGGAGCGTACTATCAAATCCAGTACCTGTCAATAGTGGTGTTCCCCAAGGCAGTGTTCTAGGACCAACTCTCTTCATACTCTACATAAACGACCTCTGTGATCATATTAAGAGCAATTGCGTTCTCTTCGCTGATGATGTAAAGCTGTTCAATACCACAGACAATACTGCTACCCTACAAAAAGATCTTGACTATGTATCAGAGTGGTCAAACAAATGGCAACTTCAAATCTCAACAAATAAATGCTCTGTCTTACATATTGGCAAAAAAAATCAGAAAATAAAATACAAGCTGAATAGTCAAGAACTTGTTGATGACCCAAGCTCTGTAAAGGACCTTGGAATCCTCACCTCTAATGATCTAAGTGCTAGAGCCCACTGCAACTACATAGCCACAAAGGCATTAAGAGTTGTTAACCTAATCCTACGTAGCTTTTTCTCTGGTAATATCACACTACTAACCAGAGCATACAAAACATTTGCTAGACCAATACTCGAATACAGTTCATCAGTCTGGAACCCACATTACGTATCTGATATTAGCACAATTGAGAAAGTCCAGAAATATTTCACAAGAAGAGTTCTCCACTCCTCTACTCGTTGTAGAATACCTTATGCCACCAGACTTGAAATTCTAGAACTAGAAAACCTTGAATTATGCCGTCTTCGGTCTGACTTAAGCATGGTATATAAAATCATACATTGCAATGTCCTACCTGTCAGTGAATACTTCAGCTTCAACCATAACAACACAAGAGCACACAATAGATACAAACTCAAAGTAAACCGCACCAAACTTGATTGCAGGAAATACGACTTCAGCAATAGAGTGGTCAATGTCTGGAATACTCTACCTGACTCTGTAGTTTCCTCCCCAAACCCCAAAAACTTTAACCTTAGACTGTCTACTATTGACCTCACCCCTTTCCTAAGAGGTCTGTAGGGGGCGTGCATAAGCGCACCAACGTGCCTACCGTCCCTGTCCTATTGTTTCTCTTATTCTTTTATTTTTCTTATATGTACCCATTTCATGTATTCACAACTATGTATACACTTATACTTATTATCTTGTAAACAATTGGCAAATCAAATAAATAAATCAAATAAATAAATAAAATAATGACGGCGCTCCATCTTAGTCTCTTCCAAAGAGGCTCCGTTGTCCCATGAGGAGAATAATGGTCATAATCGGGGCATAAAATATGATGGATATTTTTTTAAAAAGACCCGACACAGACAGTGCACTGTTGCTGTAGAAATGGAGCCTGATGTACGATACAGGAATAAAATCATTTTAAAAATCCATGCAAGTCAATAGCCACCAGCATGTCTTATGATGGTTCCCATAGTAAATGTTTTGACGTGTGGAAAAACCACAAAAAGCCACAAACACAATTCCCTAAATAATAGGGGGGGGCTGCTGAATCCCCCGGCGGAGCCTCTTCCTCAGCGGCGGGGCTGCTCTGGAAAAGGGGCGCCAGGTGATCTCCCCGGATGGCGGTCCTGGAGGCAGCCCCCCCTCTGGCTCGGTAGGGCGGGCAGGGAGGGACCCTCGGAGAGGAGGGGGGAGGCTCCTGCAGGTATCCCGGCCCCGTCCTGTCCCCGGCCTTCCAAGCGGTGGGCAGCGGCTTCCTCTCCCGCCGGACCCTCGCAGCCTCCGGGCCCCGGGGGATCGTCTGGATGGCCTCGCAGGCCTGGAAACGGAGGCCTCATGGGGTGGGGGGGTGGGGGGTCCTCCTGTCGCTCAGACGGGCCAGTTTCCGGGGCTGCCCGGGTGACTGGAGCCCACGGAGTTCGGACGGGGAGGAATCCGCCCCACCTGAACCCCAATGCAAGGCAGGTCTCTCCCCTGGGAGTGGCTTCTCTCCTCTCTCTCCGCCCCCAAGGCTCCCTCGCCTCCTCCGGGGTTGCCGCCTGATGTTGGCGGGATGAAGAAGGGCCCGACTCTTGGGGGGAGGAGGGGGCAGCCACGGGGCCCCTCAGCCCCACAGCCAGGGCGAAAGGCAGGAGCGGAGGGACCCCCGGCTGCCCCTCCAGGCTGCTCAGTGCCGCCGCCCCCGGAGGAGAGACTGGGGGGCAGAGAAGGCTGGGTGCCTTTAAGAGCATTTGGAGGGACAGTTGGGAGCTCTTGGCAGAGAAGAGGGTGAGGGGTGGGGGTGACACTTGACCCCCCTCCCCCGAAGAGAGGGTGGGCCCCCTACCCCTCCTCCCCAGGGAAGTTCCCCCCGCTACTCTCCTGCCCCCCCGAAGTGCTTCTCCCCCAGGGAGATCCAGGGTGCCCTGACCGTCCCTGCTGCCCCCCCAGCACCCCCCCGTTCCTTTGGAAAGAAATCTCTTTTTCCTCCTTTCAGCGTTTGGCTTCGTTCATTCGGAGCCTCCGATTTCCTGGTTTCCCTCAAAATGGGGGCTCTGCTTGAGTTGCGTCTCCCTGATTCTGCCTTTGATATTTGTCTCTCTTGTCTTCTTTCAGGTTATGGGGGGGGGGGTCTTTGTGCAACCATGCTGGTTCCTTCTGGGATCCTCCTTCCCTTCCCTTCTTTCCCTATTCTTTGTCCTTTCCCTTCCCTTTCCTTCTTTCCCTTTCCTTTCCTTCTTTCCCTATTCTTTTTCCTATTCCTTTTCCTCCTCCCTTCCTCACCTATTGACTTCTGTTCCTTCCCATCTTCCTCTTCTGCTTCTTCCTTTTCTTTTCCTCCTCCTATTTTTTCCTTTTCTTTCCTTCCCTTCCCTATCCTTCCCTTCCCTTTTCTTATTCTTTTCCTCCATTCATCTGTTGACTTCAGTTCCTTCCCATCTTCCTTTTCTGCTTCTTCCTTTTCCTTTCCTCCTATTTATTTCCTTTCTTTTCATTCTTTTCCTTCCCTTCCCTATCCTTCCCTTTCCTTCCCTATTCGTTTTCCTTTCCTTCCCTATTCGTTTTCCTTTCCTTTCCTATTCCCTTTCCGTTCCTTTCCTATTCCTTTTCTTCCTTCCTTCCTCATCTATTGACTTCAGTTGCTTCCCATCTTCCTTTTCTTCTTCCTTTTCCTTTCCTCCTCCTATTGATTTCCTTTCCTTCTATTCTAATCCTGTCTTCAAAAGAAAAGCTCCATGGGTGACTTCGAACTATCCTCAGGGGAGTCTCAGTTCCCATGGAAAGACAAGGGGGAGAGACCCATCCACCTCTTTTGTGGGTCTCTCTGACCCCCCCCTCTGCTGGGACTTGGGGGACCCTGAGCGGGTTTCCCACCTGCCTCCATTCCAGGCATCCTACTTTCGTACTTTCTGCAATCAAGTTTGGAGAGGTTAACATTGAGTTTGTATCTGTTGTGTGCTCTTGTATTGTTGTGGTTGAAGCTAAAATAGTCATTGACTGGTAAGACATTGTAGCAGATAATTTTGTGCGCTACACTTAAGTCTAACCATAGGTGGCGTAGTTCAAGGTTGTCCAAGCCCAAAATCTCAAGCTTGGTGATATAGGGCAGTGGTTCCCAAAGTGGGTGGTACCAACCCCTGGGGGGCGATGGGATGCCTTAGGGGGGTGCTAAGAGGCAAGGGGGGTGGCAGGGGGGTGCTAAGAGGAGGCAGGGAGCGTTTGAGGTGCTGGCCCTGCGGGCTCACCCCACTGACTGTTGCACCGTTCTGGTACAACAGTCAATGGCATCTGTGGATCACCTAGGGGGAGGCAGAGGAAGGGGGGCTTTGACCACATGCCCAATATCCAGGCTCAGCCAAGCCCGCCCCTCTTTGTAGTTGCTGTGCCTGACAGCAAGTTCACAGGCTGCCCCTCCCAAGCTGCCCCCCCTCCGGGGGCATTCACGTCTTAGAGGGCGGTGCTGTTCCCTCCTTCCTAGAGCCAGTACAGCTCAGGGTTGAGGAAGCCCAGGGCAGGCAGCGGCGACATGTTGGGAAAGCAGAGCATAGCCAGAGTGGTTTTGCTCTACTTTCCCGACGTGCCTGCAGGGGCGGTGTCTCAAATGCAGCAGCGGCACGTTGGGAAAGTAGAGCAAAGCCACTCTGGTCTGTCTGCCTGGCTACCTTCCTGCCTACCTACCTACCTATCTATCTATCTATCTATCTATCTATCTATCTATCTATCTATCTA
>NW_020718938.1:0-16466 GCF_900518725.1 Notechis scutatus
CCTACCTACCTACCTACCTACCTACCTAGCTGCCTACCTACCTACTTACTTACTTACTTACTCTACTTACTTACAATTAAGTCCCTAGAATGTTTCCTAAGGGTTATTTTTATTGAACCTAAAGGAACTATGAACATGAACTGAATCAACGCTCTGAAACGAGTTCTTTCAGCCGCGGTTACTATTTACACCTTGAGGCCAGCCGTGATATGGTGGCTAGAGAAGTCCTCCCTATTGAAAGACGAAGGGACCAGAATGCAACCTTCGCTCCGTACATAACTTGCTGTGGGCCTGTTGCTTATAACTTTTCCCACTGCAAACTGCCACGTTCGTGGTAAGAGGTTTCAAAATGACATCAGATCAGGCGATCCAACGATGGTACGAAGGTTGGTAGAACCTGATGGAAAACAAAGGTCCTTTGCCAACGTCTGAGGTAATTTTTTTCCAGGGTTGTGTCTCATTGGCCACTGAGATACGGGGAGACCCAACCTGGGTGTGGTGCCGGTTATAACCGAAATCAAGAAAAGGCATATTCGGTAGAATCTGACCTTGTTGAATTGAGGTCATTCTTCTTTTGAAGCAACTTCCTCAGAAGTTCCTACCCCTGCGCAAAGTTTACTATCTGCACAGTAACCCTTGCAGAAATGTTTCTAATTTCAGATTCTTTCCCTTTTAGCCTCGAAGTGGCCTTGATTGGCTAATAATGAACTTTTCAGCCCAGTTAGGTTGTGTAATTTTGGAATTGGCTTTAGCTACTCCTGCTGCCGATGGGGCTGGTTTATTTAACAACAAACAAACAAAAAATAGGAAACTTACAATCCAGTTGAAAGAAAAAAATGTGTATATTTGCAGAGAAAAGGAACCAGGGGACTTCCAGGTACATCTGAACCTGGGAATTTATTTCACACTTCAAATTAACTTGAAGTCCATTTCCGATTAACTCATGTTTCATGAACTGAAGCTAGGTGGAAAAAAGAAAGCTTGGTTTATTTAGGACAGTGTTTCTCAATTTTTAACAACTTTAAGATGTGTGGACTTCAATTCTGGCTGGGGAATTCTGGGAGTTGAAATCCACACATCTTAAAGTCACTAAGGTGGAAAAAACACCAACTTAGGGAATCAAAAGCTTTTGCTGAATTATTTCAGTTTTTACAGAACAATTTTGTTATCGTGGATGTCATTTTGATGACGCAATTCTATTTTTTTTTAACTTTTTTTTTATTTTTACACTCTCAGCAAGCCAATTCTGTAAACCACCCAGAGTTGTAACAGATTGAGGCAATTACGAAATCCAATAAATCATCGCAGTGTGTATTTAGCAATGCTGCTATTGTATTGTTTTGACACTCTTCTGTTTCTTGTTGTATGCACAGTGTACGTGTCCCTCGCCGGAGAATTGGGATAGATGACTGGATTAAAATATAAATCCCCTCCCTCGTACTTAGTAGTTCTATGTGAAGTTTTAGCCACCTTTTAATTGAAAAACCTGTGTTAATTTACCCCAAGTCTTGTTGGAATTGTATTGAAAGATTTGAATCCTTTGCCTAAATCCTGAGGCTTTTTCAAAAGTCATGTAAAAATCATAATTAAAATAATTTTTATCTGTGATGGAGGTGGTGGTGAATTCAGATAGAAACTCCAGATATTAAACGCACCATAAAATGGAACTATATTTAAACCAACCTTCACACCAGCCCTACAGATAAAGTATCTTTCCAGTATTTGCAGCCAGATTAGAATATAAACAGTGATGTAGATAAAAACATACACTAGCTCGATCCCCGTGTTTCACTACGAAAGTATTTGGTCGGGCTTAGTTTTTGGGGAGGAAAATAAGGGGGGGAAAATTCTGCCTCTGCCTACCAGCATCCATTGGCTAGCATCCTGTCATTGTGTGAGAGAGTTGAGGGCTGTTTGGAAACTGAAGCAGTATTTGCTGTGTGAGCAAGAAGGAGACAGCAAGGAACCTGGGCGTGGCTTAGCTCAACTACTCAACTGCTTGGTGCTCTGTTACTGAAACTCCTCTGCTTGTGTTTTGCATTTGGAACAGATTTCTTTTCAGGTTGGGAGGGGGAGTAGAACTCCTTAGCATCAGAGCGTGTTAATAATAATAATAATATAGGAAATACTAATGCTCTGATGATCATTTCGAAAAATCCTTTCTTAGTGAGCCCCTAGAAGCCAAGAGGAACCTACGTACCAAATTTCAAGTTTGTAGGCTTTACAGTTCTGGAGATTTTCTGGTGATGATGCGTGAGGGGTATTTCGCTTTTATATAGAAAGATATATACCGTATATTAAAAAGTCACCGCTGTGTCCAGAAATCAGACAGATTGAAGCCTTCCTAAGCTTGGTCCTACAAAGTTACAGTCATGATTTTGGCAGAATGACTTCTGAAGAATAAATTCTGCTTTTTTTTTTTTGGCCTCTGAAAGACACGGTGGGAGAATTGCTTACCAGTTTCACCCATCAGGAAACTCTGCATCCTACCAGTTCACGATCTAAGTTCAACCCATCAGATTTTAGAAACAGGAGTAAGTCAAACCGAAATAAAGGTGGGGGGGAACGTTTTTCATTTTCTTTTCATATTTTTGCTGCATGCCAGCAAGCGAAGTCTTTTTTGTGTCCGTTTTCCGGTCCTCCGAAGGAAGATAAGCGCCTGTTTCGTTTGGCCACTGTGATCACAGGAAGAGCTGAGGGAATGTTGGGCGTACCCTCAACTGATAAAATGAGGACCTTGAGTATTGAGTTGAAGTCAGAAAGACTTTGGAGACAGGACCTTGGAGAGCTCCCTGAATGGACAGATGTTTCTGTGGATTTCCTGGTTCTCTACCTACTGGTGGGAGGCCTCCAGGGTTTGCAAGGCCTCTCTTCTGCTAGAACAGGGGTCCCCAAACTTGGCCACTTTTAAGACTTTGTGGACTTCAACTCCCAGAATTCCTAAGCCAGCAGTGCTTACTCTCTTGCGATCCCTTCCTCTGCCAATCTCTCTCCACTTTAGGAGAGTTAAGAGAAAAAAGAAACAGACAAGGCTGGCTGGGGGATTCTGGGAGTTGAAGTCCACAAGTCTTAAAGTGGCCAAGTTTGGAGACCCTTGTGCTAGAATCTATGGAGATTCTCAGTCATCCAGGTCACAGTTGTCCCCAAAGTGCTTTTTTTCCAAGAGGCAACTGGACTTTCTGGGTTTTTTTTTCCTTTTGAAGACATTTCACTTCTCATCCAAGGAGCTTCTTCAGCTCAAGATACGAGCAGGGATGGGATCCGACCGGTATAACTACCAGTTCTGTGGCTCTGCATCACGCATGCATGTGCGCGACTCCCGCGAGTGCAATTTACGACCTGCTGAACTGGTCTCAGATGGCTGAGCAGCGCTGCATGCAAGTGCGCAGCGGTCGGAAAAGTCCTTTTTTTTCCTTGCTTTTTCAACCGCAGCTGTGTCACACAAAGCATCTGCAGTTGAAAAAGCAGGAAATAAAGGTCAGGTAAGAGCCCAGGTGGACAGGTGGGCCAAAACAGCAGTAGACATAGAACCGGTTCTATGTCTGCTGCTCTTCAGAACTACCGGTTCTACAGAGGTGGACAGAACTGGTAGAATCCCACCCCTGGGTACGAGATATTAGAACCGAAGAAGCTTCTTGGATGAGAAGTGAAACGTCTTCAAAGAATGTCATGCCCCTGGTGGAGACTGACTCCGAGGGAGAGAAGGAACAGCCGACAGGGAGTGGAAGTGGGGCTCCAGAGGTGGTGGAGGAGGCTGGAGAAGGGCAGAGGCCGGCTGGGCAGTCAGAGGAGGACCCAGGCCCATCCCCTATCCATCCTAGGGCATGCAGGGAGGAGAGGATAAGGGAGAGACGTGGTCTACTCGGGAGGAGAGGGCCTTGATCCTCTTCATGGGCTGCAGCTGTGACAACTGGATAAGAGGACAGACATGCATACTGGCGAGTGCTGGAAACAAAGCATGGAAATATCTCTAGTTTATGGTTCCTCTCTGAGTTTGGCGTCCTTCCCAGTGTGTGTTCTGATATCTGTGGACGTCCTCCAGCCCTTATCTTGCCTGGTTTGTGTTGCTTTTTTCCTCCTTCTTGTACCTGTTTGTGTGGGAGTTTTTTGTCTTCCATCAAGGATATTTGGAGCTTGGAAGCAAAGTGAAGGAATAAAAGGGGCTTAACCGGGTTTTTGTGACTGTGTTTATTTTGTATTCCCCACCACCACCCCGGTCATCACAAAGAAAAAAAAGAACATCCCAGTTGCCTCTTGAAGAAGGGGAAAAAAAAGCACCTTTGGGACACACCTTTGGGTGTGAGCTAGAAGCTTCTTAAAGGGCCAGCGCCCTCACCTGGAACTTCATTAATTTAATTAATCAAAGGAAAGGCTTGCCTTCAGAAGTTGTGGGTGCTCCATCACTGGAGGTTTTCAAGAAGAGGTAGGACAACTGTTTTGTCCGGAATGGAATAGGGTCTCCTGCTGAAGCAGGGGGTTGGACTAGAAGACCTCCAAGGTCCCTTCTGGCTCTGTTATTCTGTTAATGATTTGTGTGCATAGGGATGTGGGGGTGAAGTCAACCGAAAGTGCTTTTAGTGACTTGCCATCTGATGAGAATAAGGCCTGATGGAGAAGGTTCAGCTGTGGAGAATTCTGGTCGGTTGACAGCAGAGGAAAAAGTATTTACATGACTTTTGTTAGATTATGCTTATTCTTGGGTTTTATTTTGAGGCGGGACAGAAACCATTGACTTCCTCCTTCTTTGTTTCCCTAATTTGGGTACCGCAGATTTGCCTGCAACAGAAAAATAAGGGTGTACAGGTACTCCTTGACTCACGACCACAATGGAGCCCAAACTTTCTGTTGTTAAGTGAGGCATTTAAGTGAGTTTTGCCCCAATTGCCTCAATTGTTAAGTGAGTCACTGCAGTGTCAGCTTTGGAAGCCATATTAGCACCAGACGCTTCCCCGCTACCACATTCTTGAGCCTGGGAAAACGGGAGGGGGGAATTTCTTGGAGTGTATATGGTTAGACCTAATAGCATTCTTCTTCTAAGTCAAGGTCATGTTGTATCTGCACCTGGGTGAGGGGAAGTCTCAAGTTGGGATGGACGGTGATTGGGGCATGTGATGCGATGATGGGTTCAGGGGGTGGATTTGTAATTTTTTACTTATTGCAAGGAAGCCTGGAACTTTCAGGATCCCCCCGATGTGCCAGTTTACTACCCAAATAAAACAACTTTGGAGAGGATGTCTGTTTCGGAGTTATTGGTTGGAGTGGAGGTTTTCTGGACCGCTGACATGCGGTTGATAAGTACAATGATTAAGCAAACCACCACAGTTGTTGTTTAGAGTATTGTGGCCTAAATTCAGCGCTAGCAAAGTAAACACAGACGGCTGAAGTTTCGTTTCACTTCTTTATAAACATGCAAAGTAAATTTTACAATACCAGTTGTAGATTTCACCAACATGGGAGCAAACTCAAACAGAAGCAGACATGTTACAGGTTCAGAGCAGAACAGCAACTCAACTTCAGCAGGCAAGCAAGACACACAGCAGAGGAGAGAAGCAGTTTCATCTTCAATAGACAGACTCAGAGCTTAACAGAGCTTCGGTGCTGCTGAGCTTAATATAGAGGAGTGGTGGCAAACCTTTTGGTTGTGGTGTACCAAAAACGCGTGCGTGCATGCCGGCACTCCCAATGCAATGCACCCTGGCCCCCTGTGCATGTGCGCGCAACACCCCTGCACTGCTCCTTTACCTGCAGTGCACATGCGTGCACCTCCCAGCTGATTTCTGGCCCGTTTGAGGCCGTTTTTGCCCTCCCGGAGGTTTGAGGGAAGCCTCTGCAGCCTCGGGAGGCTGAAAATGGGCCCGTTTGGGCACTTCCGGTATTTCCGGAAGGCCCGTTTTTCAGCCTCCCGAGGCCGCAGAGGCTTCCCTCAAGCTTCCCGGAGGGCGAAAAAGGCCTCAAACAGGCGGAAAATCATCTGGGAGGTGCACGCGTGCGTAGTGTAGGTAAGTTTGGCTGCGGCTCGCGTGCCCTCACAAATGGCTCTGTGTGCCACTTGTGGCACGCGTGCCATAGATTCGCCCTCAAGGATATAGAGCTATACCTAGGCTACGTCCGGTTTCAGTTTCCAAACAGCCCTCATTGGCTGACTTAGTTGCTATGCCTATTCATTGGCTGACCTTGTTTCCATGCTCCATTCCAGTTCATGAATATACTCTGACAGTTGTTCAGTGAATCAAACTCACCCCCATTGACTTGGCTTGTCGTAAGCCAATTACGGAGGTCCCAAATGGTGATCACGTGACACACACACACACCCCCGGGGACACTGCAGCCGTCATAAATATGAGTCAGTAGCAGAGGTGGGTATTCAGCAGGTTCTGACCAGTTCTGGAGAACCGGTAGCGGAAATTTTGAGTAGTTCAGAGAACCGGCAAATCCCGCCTCTGACTGGCCCCGCCAACCCCATCTTTTTTCCGCCTCCCATTGAGTCCCAGCTGATCGGCTGGGTCTTCCTTTGGTTGCCCTGCACAGGAGAACGGAGCTGGAAAGCAGGTTAGTGGGGTGGGGAGGGAATGGGGATTTTGCAGTATCCTTCCCCTGCCACGCCCACCAAGCCACACCATGCCCACCAAGCCATGCCCACAGAACCGACAGTAAAAAAAAAAAGTGAATCCCACCACTGGTCAGTAGCCAAGCCCCCCAATTTTGATCACATGACCAGGGCAATGCTTTCTCAGGTGCAAAAGATGGACCTTAAGTCCCTTTTTTTCCAGCGCTGTTGCAACTTCAAGCAGTCACTAAACCCATATGCCAACTCATAAAACATTCCTATGCCTGTTTTAGTAGTTGCTATAAAAAGGAACGGGGTGGGTGGGGGGAGGAAGGAAATCTGGAAGAGCAGTTGAAAGCGGAAGTACATTCCAACTCTTATCTTTTCAAAGATTGTAACTAAACTACCAGAGCTTTTGTCCGTGAATGTATTTAATTGGAGAACGTGATGGATGACACCCAGCCTGTGATGGTGCTCAGTTGGAGAATCTAATTTATGACACACCCAGGGGGGAGAGGGGGGAAACAGGGTCACAGGGGACTGTGAATGACGTAGGCCAGAGTTGGCTTCAAACAGGGCAGGGCAGGTATGTCGCCTCTAATGAATCTGGGAGATGTTTCATTCCCCACTCCCGTCTTGCACTGATGGTGTTACCTAGTTGGGTCCTGAAACGTCTGCAAGAAAGTAACTAAGCTGAAAGAGCAGCAAGGACCCCACGCTCCTCCTCCTCTCCTCCTCCTCCTCCCTCTTCTCCTTCTCTTCCTCCTCCACCCTATACATCCCACTTCCTTCCAGCACTGATGACATTACCTAGTTGGGTCCTGAAACGTCTGCAAGAAAGCCATTGAGCTCCGAGAGCAGCAAGGACCCCACATTCCTCCTCCTTTCTCTTCTCCTTCTCTTCTTCCTCCTCCTCCTCCTCCTCCTCCTCCTCCTCCTCCTCCTCCTCCTCCTTTCTCTTCTCCTTCTCTTCCTCCTCCTCCTCCACCCTATACATCATCAGATGGAATGGTAGACATTCCTAGGCCTGTTTTAGTAGTTGTCATTAAAAAGGGAGGGCGAAGGAAATCTGCAGCAGTTTGGAAGCAAAAGTACATTCCAACTCTTTATCTTTAAAAGATTGTAAACTAAACTACCAGAGCTTTTGCCCGGGAATATATTTAATTGGAGAACGTGAATGATGACACCCAGCCTGTGATGGTGCTCAATTGGAGAATCTGATTTATAACACATCCTGGGAGGGAAACAGGGTCACAGAGGACTGTGAATGACATAGGCCAGAGTTGGCTTCATACAGGGCAGCGCCAGTATATGTCGCCTCTAATAAATCCTTTGAAATTTCCGGAAGATTGGCTCGAGAATCATGATTTAATTTAGAGTGATTGCTGGAATCCTGACACCATAGTTGTAACCCGAGGCCTACCTGTATTTTTAAACGGGCGGCCATTAAAGTGTAATTAATTCTAGCTCCGCTGTGAATTACCAAGCCTACCACGCCGGCCATGTGTGCCAGTCCAACGTTTGCAATCCCTCCGAGTGTTGGAAGCAGCTCCCCTAGAAGCGGAAGCTGTATCACCTGTGGCCCTCCTCACAGGTGTTAGCTCAGGTGTCTCGTTCCCAAAAAAATAAAAAACCACAAAGGAGGCTTGGCAGCTCCCCGATAACCTCTGGTTTGTTTCCAAGTGTCCCGGGTTGTTGGTTTTTTTTTTTCCCCCCTGTTGTTGTGTTTCTTTCCATCAGCTGGGGCTGATCCCAGTAGAGGCCGTTGTGTGTGGCCGACTCCATTTGTTGTAGATCTGCCGATTTGCAGCTACACCTTCCTGGAATCAGCTGCTAAAAAAAACCAACAACCACAAAAAAACCCTCAGCAGTCTCCTCCCGTGTCAGAAATGGAGCAAAGGGGAAATTTAGAACGGAATAGAATGAACCGGAACGGACCTTGGAGGTCTTCTAGTCCAGCCCTCTGCTTAAGCAGTAGACCCTACACCACTTCAGACAAGTAACTCTCTACTCTTCTTAAGAACCTCCAGTGATGGAGCACCCACGATTTTTTTGTGGCAAGCAGTTCCACTGGTTAATTATCCCCACTGTTAGGAAGTTCCTCCTTAATTCCAGATGGCTTCTCTCCTTGGTTAGTTTCCATCCGTTGCTTCTTGTCCCGCCTTCGGGGGCTTTGCAAAATAAGTTGACCCTCTTCTTTATGGCAGCTCCTTTGATACTGGAATACTGCTCTCGTGTCACCCCACATTCTTCTTTTGTTTAGACCTTAGATTGTTAATTTAAAGAGTTGAAAAGTTTTTAATAAAATATAGATTTATTGAGCCCTAAGCCCGATTCCAGACACTGTTAGTGGCAGAGATATTTCTGACCAGCAAATCATTCTGTGACTTAGGAAGAACAGTTGCAGCAATTGGGTTTGTCTAGTATGGTGAAAAGAAGGACTATGGGTGACAGGATAGCAGCGTCCTAATATTTGTGAGGCTGCCACAAAGTGTGTGGGGGGGAGGTTTAAGAATACAGAATAACAGAGTTGGAAGGGATCTTGGAGGTTGTATAGTCCAACCCCCTGCTGAAGCAGGAGACCCATTTCTGACCAATGGCAGTCCAATCTCTTCTTGAAAGTCTCAAGTGATGGCGCTCCCACAACCGCCGAGGGCAACTTCTGTTCCATGGGTTGATTGTTCTCCCTGTCAGAAAATTCCTCCTTATTTCCAGATTGAATCTCTCCTTGTTCAGTTTCCACCCATTATTCCTTGTCTGGCCTTCAGGGGCTTTGGAAAATAGCTTGACCCCCCTCCTCCTCCTCTCTGTGGCAGCCCCTCAAATATTGGAAGACCGCTCTCCTGTCTCCCCTGGTCCTTCTCTAGATTAGCCAGGCCCAGTTCCTGCAACTGTTCTTCATATGTTTTAGCCTCCAGTCCCCTCATCCTCCTGGTTGCTCTTCTCTGCACTTTTTCTAGAGTCTCAACATCTTTTTTATAGTGTGATGACCAAAACTGGATGCAGGACTCTCGGTGTGGCCTTACTAAGGCTTTATAGAGTGGGATTAACACTTCACTTGATCTTAATACTATCCCTCTGTTAATGCAATTTAGGATTGCGTTGGCTTTTTTGGCTGCCACCGCACATTGCTGGCTCATATTTAATTGTTTATAGGACTCCGACAATAGAATATTGCGAGAATGATGACCATTTTTCAAACTTATGACAGTTGTGCCATTCCCCACGATCATGTGATCAAAATTCAGAGGCTGGCTAACTGACTCACGATTGCAGCGTCCCCGACTCACGTAATCCCTTTTTGTGATTTTCTGACAAGCAAAGTCAACGGAGAAGTTAACCACCCTGTTACTAACTTAACAACTGTGTCCAAACAGGTGTTGTGGTTAGCCGGCAGCAGTGAGGAGGAGGTTCCCGAGGAGCCTGTGCTAAGTGCGAGTGAGCGCAGGATGATTCATAGTAGAGCAACACAGTCGAGACTCGGGAGTAAGAATGCTAATTAATGGCCCCTCCCTCCAGGGAATATAAGCCTGGTTTCAAAGGGTTTTTGCTCTGTCGAAGGCAAAAAAACGCTCTAAGATTGTGTGTGGAGACTCTAGCTTATCTGAAGAATTCTGTCAAGGCTTTTCTGGTTGGACTAATTGGCTGCAAGCCGTCTTTTATCTACGAAGAAGTTATTTGTAGATTAAAGCTGTGAAAGTTTGAGTTACTGAGTTTGTCTGTGTGTTTGCTCTCTGGGAACCCGGTTGGGTCAGAACAACAGGTTGTAAAATGGGGCCAAAACTCCCTTAACAAATGTCTCACTTAGCAGCAGAAAGTTTGGGCTCCGTTGTGGTCGTAAGTCAAGGACTACCTGTATTATATTAATTGAAATATTATATTCCCTCTTTTGAATGTAAGATGTTCTGGACTGGGAGAATACATGCATACATACATACATGCATCTGACACTAGCAAAGCAGCGCTGGAAATAGTCGTCATCAATCTCGGTCCTTAACAAGGCTGATATTGGGGACTTAATTTTATTTATTTTTTAATGCCTGCACCTGATCTGGCTCTACCAGATGCAGAATCCTTGTGTGATGACCCAAAGGGGTGCGGCACAAAAATAACAAAGTCACCAAAGTAGATAAATTCCCTTTAATGCCTCCAACTTGACCCCTTAATGTCCAGATCAAATTCTTTCAAAAACAGTCTACAAAGGAAAGAAATGCAGTCCGAACCCAAAGTAAAGATAATTAGAAATAAAAAAAACCCAACACAAACCACACTGAAGTAATTAACATGACAGGCCAGGATGATAAATTGCAGACTTCCACAAGATAACGCAGCATGAACAGTTGGGAGGACGCCAAAACTCAGATAAGCCTCGACAAAAATAATGCATGCTTTTTTTGCCATGTGCAGTTTGCCATGTGCAGTTTGCCCTTTTAAACATTCTTCCCAGCTGCAGCCCATGAAGGGGATCAGGGCCCTTTCCTCTCCGGTAAGCCATGTTGCTCCCTTCTCCGTTCCTCCCTGCGTGCCCTAGGATGAATAGGAGATGGCCTTGGGTTTTTCTCTGAATGCCCAGCCGGACTGTGCCCTTCCCCCATTGCCTCCACAGCCACCAGAGCCACACTCGCACTCGCTGTCAAGCTGCTCAATCTTCCCCTCAGAATCGGACTCCAACAAGGGCACGACACCTTGTTTTCCCAAATAGACATTTGGGCTTGTCTCTTCCTTTGTGATCCTTGTTAGAGCCTCGACAAGGAGATTGTTATGAAAAACCCAGTTCTGGCCTTTCCAGAACAAATATTCTTCCACAGCGATATCTTAAGCCACTTGTTCTCCTCTCCTCCTTTTTTTGTCATTTTATAAACAAGCCAGGCAGGGTTGGGCTTCCTCAAGTGTCATTTCCCTGAATTTTCAATGGGAAGGGATTCAGGTATCTCTTTTCTAAGTTTGAGCCTTTCTGTAAATATTAGCGTAGCTGCAAATCCTCTCAGAAGCCAAACGAATAAAATTGACACAAATCAAAGCTGCAATATCCGGTTAATTTATGTATACAGTTTGAAAGAGGATTAAAAGGATTTGCTTCCCTTGGAAAAAATAGAGAAATCTCACCGGCGAGTGGGTGGGGTAGAATCAGATAAAAGGTAGTCCTCGACTTCCAACTACAGCGGAGCCCCCCCCCCCATGTTTCCGTTCTTCAGCACAACGGTTGTTAAGCGAGCTTTTGCATCTCACGGCTTAAGTTAGTCACACGGTTGCGAAGTGAACCTTGGCTTTGACTTTGCTTGTCCGAAGTTCGCAAAAGGGGGTTGCTGAGAAACTGCAACCGTCCTAAGTATGAGTCAGTGGCCAAGCACCCAAATTTTGATCACACAACCCTGGGGGATGCTACAGTGGTCAGAAGTGTGAAAAATGGTCCTTTTCCCCCCCCCCAGTGCTGTGGTAACTTTGAACAGTCATTAAACGAATGGTTGTAAGTCAAGAACTAACCTGTAAAGTGTTTATTTCACTACCCCACAGTCCCAAGATTTTAAAGCAGTTTTGCCTTTCTGGCATTATTGAATTCTTAGCCTCTTCAGTATCTTTGACGCTGTTTTCCCATGTCTTTCTTGTGTTCTGTAACATCCTTTTTGGGCATCAAATCCTCACAGGTGCTAACTTTTCTCTCAGATGAGGCAGGGAACATTTCTTACACCAACACCTTACGTGACAGGTGCTTGGAGGACAGAAACCTGTCGAAGAGAGTCTGTAGAGATTCTCCATCCTCCAGGTCATAGTGGTCCCAAAGGTGCTTTCTCCTGGAGGCAACTGGATTTCCTTATTTTTTTTCTTTTGAAGATGTTTTGCTTTTCCTTGGAGAAGCTTCTTCGGCTCGGACAGGATTTCCTTCCATTCCCCACTATCCTGTCAGAGCTGAAGAAGCTTCTTGGATGAGAAGCGAAACGTCTTCAAAAGAAACAACAAAAAAGTCCAGTTGCCTCCTGGAAAAGCACCTTTGGGACAGTCAAGGAAGAGAAGCAACTTAGATCTAAGGAGAAATTTCCTGACAGCGAAAACAATTAACCAGAGGAGCGACTTGCCACCAGAAGTTGTTGAATGCTCCAACACTGGAAGGTTTTAAGAAGAGATTGGACAACCACTTGTCTGAAACGGTATAGTTTCCTCTCTTGAGCAGGGGGTTGGACTAGAAGACCTCTAAGGTCCCCCTTCCCGCACCGTTCTTCTGTTATACAGCTCACCAAGTTTCCATTCAGGCTCCTGAGCTCGATGAAGGCTAATTGTGACGTGACTTTCTGTGCAAGTGAAGGTAGTCTGGCTTGGCTCGGGGGGCGGGGGGGTGTCAATTTTTTTTCCAACAAAAAAAAAGAAGTTATTTCTCCGAGTTAAGCCAATTTGAGTGGCGACGTTCAGAAACGAAAGCCAGAACTTTGGCGGGGTCACCGTTGAGGCCTTTCCACACAAGCCTAGCCTTTTAACGTTGGGTGGGACACACCTTCCTCAGTGAAGGCAGACGTCAAGGCCCCAGGCCCCGTTGACGTCCCACCCCCCCAGGAGCCTTCCTCTCTTCTCATTAAGGGCAACCTTAAACGGCAGTGGGCGAGGACGCCATGACGCAGGGGCCTTGCGTCCTTTCCATTTCTGCCACCACAAAAACAAGGGGGAATTGCCTGCGTGGTTTGTCTCCTGAATGCAGAGACAGGCGCAAACAGTTTGGGCAGGGACTGAACGCTTGCAACTGCTTTCCTGTTTCCAAACCCACCCCAGAAAGCTTCAGGTGTACATCCCAACCTCCTTTGCGTCAGACCTGGTGTGGAGGCACGTGGAGGGCGTCTTTTGCACACGCACCTATGTTCTGAAAGACTTCTGTAACCGCTCTGATATGCGGACAATGCACCTTTCTTTTGCATTGTTGCATCAAAACTCTAGTGTTGCTCAAATTTGACCACCCGAAGATGGAGGGACCTCAATTCTCCAGTCGGCCTTGCCGGCACTCTGAGCTTGGTTGTTTGCTTGCAGACATTTTGTCACCCAACTAGGTAACATCATCCGCGCTAGTAGGGAGTGGGGTTATATTGTATATAAACAGAGAACAAACCCCACTCCTTTCTAGCACGAATGATATAACTTAGTTCAGTGGTGGCTAACCTTTTGGGGCTCCTGTGCCAAAAATTGTGCACGCGCTTGCACACTCATGCTCGCATGCCAGTACCCAGAAGGCAATGCGTGCCCCCCCCATGCCCTCCTACGCATGTGTGCGCAATACCCAACCCTGCCCCCTTACCTGCACTATGCTTCACAGCTGATTTTCGCCCGGGTTTGAGGCCTTTTTCAGCCTCCCAAAGGCTTGAGGGAGGCTTCTGCAGGCTTTGCAGGCCGAAAACTAGCCCCGTTTCGTCACTTCCGGTATTTTCGGAAAAACAGGAAGTGACAAAACGGGGCTAGTTTTCAGCCTGCAAAGCCTGCAGAAGCCTTCCTTGAGCCTTTGGGAGGCCGAAAAAGGCCTCAAACTGGCTGAAAATCAGCTGTGAGGCACACACATGCGCAGTGAGGTAAGTGTGCCTGCCGCTCGCGTGCCGGCACAAATGGCTCTGCCCTAGGTTCACCGTCACGGACCTAGTTGGATAATGAAGTGTGCAAGAAAACAGCCAAGCTCAGAGAGCTTCAAGGACCCACATTTGTCCTTCTTGTCTTCTGTCCCCTTCTTTTTCTCCTCCTTTTCTACTCTGCAAACACCCTCCCTTCTGGACCGGTTGATGTTACCTAGTTGGGTCACAGAATGTCTGCAAAAAACCCCACCAAGCTTAGGCAGCATCAGGGACCCACAGTTCTCCTCCTCCTCTGTCCCCCCTTTCTTCCTCTCCTTCTCCTTCTCCACTTTTTCCTTCTCCCTCTCCTCGTGTCTTTTTCCTTCACTCTGCAAACCCACCTCCTTTGTAGCACTGGTAAAGTTAACCTATTTGGGTTGTGAAACATTAGATAATACAGACTAACAGAGTTGGAAGGGGTCATCTAGTCCAACCCACCACCCAAGCAGGAGACCCTACACCACTCCTGAGAGAGGGCAATCCAGTCTCTTTTTGAAAGCTTCCAGTGATGAAACTCCCACAACTTCTGAAGGCAACTTCTGTTCCATGGGGTTGATTGTTCACACTGTCAGAAAGTTTCTCCTTTCTTTCAGGTTGAATCTCTCCTTGTTCAGTTTCCATCCATTATTCCTTGTCTGGCCTTCGGGTGCTTTAGAAAATAGCTTGACCCCTTACTCTCTGTGGCAGCCCCTCAAATATTGGAAGACTGCTATCCTGTCTCTCCTGGTCCTTCTCTTCCCTAGACTAGCCAGATCCAGTTCCTGCAACCGTCCATCGTAGGTTTTAGCCTCCAGTCCCCTAATCCTCCTGGTTGCTCTTCTCTGCACTTTTTCTACAGTCTCAACCTCTTTTTTACATTTCTTCTTTGTGGCAAGCACTGAGATATTGGAAGATGCTATCATGTCACCCCTATCCTTCTTTTCCTTAAACTAGATATGTCTTCTGTCCATCCATGGTTTGCTCTGATGTCTTTCTTTCTTTTTCTTTCTTTCTCTCTCTTTTCTTTCCTTTCCTTCTTTCCTTTCTCTCTCTCCTTTCTTTCCTTTCCTTTTCTTTCCTTTCTTTTTCTCTTCTTTCTTTCCTTCTTTCCTTTCCTCCCTCCTTCCTTCCTTCCTTCCTTCCTTCCTTCCTTCCTTCCTTCCTTCCTTTCTTCCTTCCTTCCTTCCTTCCTATCTCTCTCTCTTCTTTCTTTCTTTTTCTTTCTTATGCTTTGGAAAATAGCTTGACCCCTTCCTCTCTGTGGCAGCCCCTCAAATACTGGAAGACTGCTATCCTGTCTCCCCTGGTCCTTCTCTTCCCTAGACTAGCCAGGCCCAGTTCCTGCAACCGTTCGTTGTATGTTTTAGCCTCCAGTCCCCTAATCATCCTGGTTGCTCTTCCCTGCACTTTTTCTAGAGTCTCAACATCTTTTTTATAGCGTGGGGACCAAAACTGGATGCAGTGCTCTAGGTGTGGCCTTACTGAGGCTGTATAGAGTGGTATTAGTACCTCCCTTGATTTTGATTATATCCCTCTGTTAATGCAACTTAGGATTGCGTTGGCTTTTTTTGCCTGCTGCTGAAAACATCTGCAAGAAAACAGCCAAGCTCAAAGAACACCAATGCCCCCACATTTATGGGATGCCCCACACAAGCTAAGCCAAGGGCCTTCAAACTTGACAGCTTTAAGACTTGTGGACTTCCAACTCCCATAATTCCTGAGCTAACATGACCGGAGGAGGAATTCTGGGAGTTGAAGTCCACCAGTCTTAAAAGACCCCTGCGCTAGGCTGTCTTGGCCCTTTGAAGGGTCCTTGGGGCTCTCTGAGATCGGTTGTTTCCTTGCAGACATTTCCTTGCCGAACTTTGTAACATCATCAGGTCTAGTGAAGGAGGGAGGTTCGCTCTCAATTCTAGTTGCTTGCGCTGTCAGTCTGGGTGGGCGTGATCCTGGAGGTTCTTTGGCCCTCTTGGCTTCCCTCCAGAGTTGATCCCAGAACATTTTCCCACCCATCCCGTCTTTTCTTGTGCAGGCATCCGAGGAAAAGGATTCCCCCGATTCCTGATTGGTGGCTTCCATTGTGAAGCCTTCCCCACTCCTGTTGTTTTGATCGTTTTAATTTTTTCCTTTCCCGCGGTCGACCTAACGCCGTTAGGAAAGCGGTCCCTTGAGTTAAAAATTCTTCAAGTGTTCTTAATCTTGGCTGCTGGCCCAAGGCCTCCCAGCCAAGCCCCCACCCCCCTCTTTTGTCTCCTATATTTATAATAACTTTTGCACTTCTCCGCTCCTTCCAGCATAACAAATGATCCTCTGGGGAGGATAATGAATCCCAGATTAATCTGATTTTCTGCAAGCTATTT